>JABUQX010021889.1:0-45802 GCA_015478945.1 Trachelipus rathkii
ATTTTTGATTATAATATATATAATATATTATAATTAATTATGTTATATATTTATATATTTATAATATATATATATATTATTATATTATATATATTTATAAATATTATATATATATATATATATTTTTAAAACCTGTCTATTTGAACAACTGCTGTATGGGAAAGTATAGTTGACGCTAGTATTGGAAATGATATTATATGTGTGTGTGTCCTAGATTAGAAGTTCATTAATATATATTTTGTCGTTACAATGAAAAAATATTTTTTAGAATATAAATAAGATTTTAAATGTTTCGTTATTAGATGAAAAATATATTTACGTTTTCGATAAAATAAAATATAGCTTTTATTTTATTTTTTTTATTTTTCTATTTTTTCTGCTCGCAGGCCATATCTAGAGAAACTAATACAAAATCATGAAAAATATTATTATGTGTTTTATTGTTTGGGTATTATCATTATCTTAATATTCAAATATATCTTATCTCGTATAAATTATATATATTTATATATATATATAATATATATTATATATATATATTATATATATATATATTATATATATATATTTATCTTATATATTATATATTATATTAATAAATATTTATATTTTAATTTATTGGTTAAACACCAGTATTTAATCTAATTTTTCTGAAAAAAATTTTCTACGTTCAAAAAAATTTCTAAAAGTTAAGTTAAGTTAGTTTTTTAAGAAAATTGTTTTAGTGCAAAGCTTCTGGATAATTTTTGAGCTTGCCATAAACGTTTTCTTTAAAAAACTTAACTTAACTTAAATTTCTGAACTTGAAATTTTTTTTGAACTTAGAAAATTGCAACTGAATACTTAAAAGTGTATTTTAAAAATGCTTAAATGTTATTTTATATATATATTACATATTCTATATATATAAAGAGTATAAATATACAAATTATATATATATATATATACTATATATATATATATATATATAATGGAACAATATCAAGGGAGAATTCGATCAGGAGATGATTTTAGACTTACATAATATGTCTGATAGTAGTCTAATGAAGGATGTTTAAAGGTGAATACTGGAGTTAATTTAATTTTCAGATCATAGATTATTGGTGATGCGGATAAAGGTGAAGACAGAAAAGGTTGAAAATTAAAAAAAGGGAATGTATTAAAGTGTAGTCACGAAGGAGTTTGGTGCAGGAAAGGGAATATATTGAAACAATTGAAGGAGTAGGAGAGATGGGGGAGATACAGAAGGGATAGCAGAGGAGACCTGGGTAAAGGATGGGAAGGAGGGATGAAGGAAAAGACACGAGGGCGTTGACTGAAGAAGTGAAGGGGCAATAAAGAGGAAAACAGTATTGATGAGAGGGTGGTTGAAAAATAGAACTGCACAGATAAGGGCTTAGTATGTGGAGGCAAGAAATGAAACGAGAGAGTGAAAGGATTAGTAATAAAGAGGCAGAAGAAAGAGAGAGGCGGAAGAATGATAGAGATGTGAGGGAGATAAGGTATATGAAGATTTTAACTGCCAAAACGTTAGGAATAAAGAGGAAAGTGTGTCGATATCAAGGGATAAGCAAGGAGATGTTTTTGGTGAAATCACAACTTTAACCCATGCGATGTATCGGAATACTTCGGAGAGCTGTTAATTGTGATGATGGGGAGGAGGGAGAAAAGAGATATTTGAAGAGGGGAGAATCGAGGAGAGAGAGGAGGTACTAAGAAGTAGTTGAGAGGTGGCTAGAGCGATGAAGACGGTAAGGCAAACTGCGAGAGATGGAACACACAAATAACTATATAAAGAGGGAGGGAGAAAATGAAAAAGTAATTCCTGAAAATTTCAATAGGTGTTGGAACAAGAATGAAGTACCAGAGGGGTGGTGAAAGTCAATCATAGCTGGAATATATATAGGGATAAAGGAAATACAGGGAAGAACTGCAAAACTACAGGGATTTATTTTTTACCTGGAAAAACATATGAGAGAACACTAGACAGAAGGCTGAAAATGATAGTAAAGTCCAGACTTTGGGAAGAGCAGCAGGGATATAGAAAGAACAGACAGAAGTACGACAGATCTCTTGCTCCCTATGAGATTATTAGAAAAGGTTGGGAATATAATAAAGAGCATATAAGCTTTCATAGTTGAAGGAAGCTTTTGATTCAGTGCCTTGGAAGGGACTATGGAGAGTGCTAGAGAGAATATGCAGTGGATAAAAAGTTGAGAGGATCCCTGGAGAGTTTTGTATAAGGATAGTAATGTAATTTAAGAATAGGATATGAGAAAAGGAATAGTTTGAAGTGAAACGGGAGTCAAGGAAGAAGAAGAAGAACTACAGAACACTACAAGAAACCGATAGCAAAGATTTACAGTCACTCACAGGCTAGTCTGGAGGGAAGATGAGGTACCGGTTAGATTATATTAACCCTCTCTAAACGGTGAACCACAACAATGTTATTTACAAAATATTATTGTTAGTGTGAATCGATGGGTCAACGGCTTTAGAATGTTAAGAAATACCCTCTAAGTGTTGGACCTCAAACTGTTTTATTACAAATTAAGACGGAAAGTGTGATCGGATGAGGATCAACCGGCTTAGAACGTTAGAATTAACCTTCTAAGCGGTGGACATCAAATTGTTAATACAAAATATTATGATAGTGTTATCGATGATGTCACCGGCTTAAGAAGTTTTAGAAATATACCCTCCAGCGGTGAAAATCAAAGCTGTTATTCAAATTAAGAATGAAGTGTGATTAATGGAACCACGAATTAGAACGCTTAGAACAGCGGTAAATTACTCTAAGGGGTAAACATTAAATCTGTTCAATATAAGTTCGCGCCAATTCTTTTAAGAATGTACTTTTTAACATTTACCAAAATGTTTCTCATAGTTTTGTTTGATTTCACTATCTAATTCTATCCGTTTAATAAAGTAAGTATTTGGTATGAGTTAAATGAGTGTACTAAACAGACCAATTTCCTTAAAGTGTTTACTAACTTTTTCATCAACTGAATTCATTTTGCCGCTGTTCACTATTTCATAAGAGAGACTATTCCACTTCTCTCAATTACATTATTAGTGAAGCGATTCTTATCCTATATTTGTTTGACATTTATAATGAGAAATTTTTTATTTGTCCTGTTGCAGATCGTTAAAATCATATCTAAGAAAACTGCCTGTAATAGTTTTTCAAATCTATTAAAGTTCTTTTGTAGTATTTCTATTATTTTCTCTCAATTTCTTGTTTCTAAAGAATGTATATATTCGGTAGTCGTTGGTCGTATGACTTACCTCTCATTTCTGGTATATTATTTGTTGCCCTTTTTGAATTCTTTTCAATTTTTTCTATGTCCTTTTTGAGGTATGCTCCAAACTGTACTGCGTATTCCAGATGAGGTCAACTAATGTTTTATAAAGAAGAAGTATTATTTTTAGATTAATATTCGAAGTTTCTGGCAATAAGGCCTAGAGCTTTATTTGCTTTCTTAAAAAAATTTATATTAGTTACCTAATAAATTTTAAATCCTTTATTAATTATTCTAGATCCTTTTCCTCACTGCCAACTTTGGATACTGGGTCATTCTATTTTGTAATCATATTATTGTGCTATTCAAATGTATAACTTACACTTTATGTTATTAAGATTTATTGGCCACGTTTTTAACAATTTACATTTATTCAATCGCTCTGTTAAGGATTGATAATCATTTTCACAATTTATGCGATTTCCAAGTGTATCATCAGCAAATTTTGAGATATTGCTTAAAATGTCATCATCTATGTCATTTACATACATAATAAAAAGTATTGGACCCAGAACATCTTTGTGGTACACCTCAGTCATTGACTAAACTTCGAACGTGTAAGACGTATTTATTGCTTACGGAATACTAATTCAGCAGAAATAGCAGAAAATTTTAGAAGAGATTAATATATATATAAAAAAAAGGAAAAAAAAATTTTTAATTTCGGTTTGTAAAATTAACATTTTATTTATTGAAATACTATTATATATATATATATATATAATATATATATATATATAATAAAGAAAAAAAAATTTTATTTCGGTTTGTAAAATTAACATTTACAAGCCTTTGGCTGCTCCTAAGGAAGACTTGTCCCTGAGCACGTGCTACGCACGCGCAGAGGGCTCGCTTGGCTCGCCCGAGGAAACCAAGCCGAAAAAACTCATGATTGTAATGAAAACCGTTACGTTTTTCGTGCTGTTTATTTTTAATATGATAATAGATAAAAGATAAAACTTCGAAATAATTTATAATAACAACTTTTGTATAAAGATAACGACTTCTTACTCGGACTTTGAAATGTGGTAGTTTAAAAATATGAGTGCTCCATCATTCAACAAATCCGATACGAAATTTGGAACGTTTTTTTGCATGGTTTTTAAATTAATCAGGATATACCTATGATTATACTAGAATTATATTAATTTAAAATTTTCATGTATTTACATTCTCAATTTTGGTGAAGCTCATATTGAAATTTAACAATGCCTGCTACTCGCTACACTTGTTCTAGCTGCAATATTAGCCGTTGGTATTCAGATTTCAAAGAAAATATTCTGGCTAATAAATTCTCTATTTGTTACTTCTGTAGCTTTGAGAATTGTATTAAAAATATTCAGACTGATATTAACGAAATAAAGAATGTTATTGACGAATTTAAAACAAATTTAAACGTGATTAAGGCTCCAAAACAAATTGCAAATAAAGAAACGGCTACTTTAATGGGTAAAATTTGTAATATTTCAGAAGAAATTAAAATTACTGAAAGGGCTTTAGGCTTTTTTAAAAGCACTTCTGAATCTCTTAGAACACCTAAGGTAATTAATAGCAATGCTAATAAAGGCAAAGAAAATAACAAGAAAAACAAGTTTATGAAGGCCTCTAATGGATGCTAAATTGAGGCCTGAATTTAGAGTTCCCGTTTCCTTTCTGGAGGTTGAAGTGTGTGAATCGGAGTCAATCTTGATTGGTGACTCTATAATGCAGAATATGAACGAAGAATTCGTTCGTTAAACGCAACCCTACCAAAAGGAAATGTAAAATGGTTTCTGGGGGAACAATATCGGTCTTTGATAAATCCCTTAAGGATTTACAAATCAAAGAGAATAGCTTAGCGTGTGTCATGATTGGGTCGCAAGATGTGTATGAAAAGGAAAATACGACAAATGACCTAATCGGCAAATAAAGAATTCTAATTAAAAATTTGAAAAAAAGATCAGGTAATATTTTATGTTTAAGAATTTTGCCTTTTTGTTTAATGGGACTAAGAGTTTCCAGCAGAGCAATTTTTTTCAACACAAGACTGGAAGGAATTTGTGGGGCTGAAAACGCCTCTTTTGCTAACCTTTGGAGTAGCTTTGATGGTCAATAATTTATACAGAAAAGACGGAATTCATTTAAATGATGTTGGTGACGCGCGATTAGGTGACTATGAAATCACTAGCTTAAAAAATGCATAGGAGAATAAAACTGTAGCAAAACAGGTTTTTCGGACAAAGGTCAATCCCCGTCAACATTTTTGGCCGAAATGAAGCATGTCTTTCAACGCCAAGAAAGATTCCGTAACAAAAATAACACGATTTAAAGCTTTTGCTACACAGAAAAGCTACGATAATAGCTTTTACAATCAGGAATACATGGTGCAACTTAAAGATCGCGATTTTATTTCAGATTTTTAAATTAGATGGTTATAAGTTTTTTTTCAAGAAAGATAGAACATAATAGGGAGGGGGAGAGATTATGATTTAATATTAAGATATAATATCAAAACGCATCAGCTAGAACTAGCTGATATTCATGAAATAGATTCATTGGATTAAAATAGAAACATTGAATATAAATTTGAATTTAATAAATGTTTATCGTCCACCGTCTTCACAATCAGTAATAGATGTAGCTTTGTATACCGAAGCAAAATTTCGAAGGAATATACAATAATTGTAAGGTGACTTTAACTGCCCAAATTTAACTATAATTTACTTGATTCAGATCCCGAAAGAAATAGATTTCACTAAAGTTCTTAGAAGAAGAGAAGAGAAGAAGAAGAAGAAGAAGAAGAAGAAGAAGAACAGAAGAAGAGAAGAAAAGAAGAAGAAGAAGAAGAGAAAGAAGAGAAAGAAGAAGAAGAAGAGAAGAAGAGAAGAAGAAGAAGAAGAGAAGAAGAGAAGAAGAAGAAGAAAGAAGAAGAGAGAAGAAGAAGAAGAAGAAGAAGAAGAAGAAGAAGAGAAACCCTCATTGAAACAAGAATCAACTCAAAGCGCCACAACTCTTCCATTTTCTTTGCAGATGTTACCCATATTCAACTTGTAACAGATAGTAACCAGACTTCTATAGGGCAGCCCTTTGTCAGAATGGTTATAGACAAGCCAGATTTACTATAACGATTATTCTACAGCAAAAAGCTATCAGAACTGCAACGAAAATACTCAGCTTTCGACCGTGAACTTTTAGCAGTATTTTACTATTCTTGTTATTTCATTTCAAGCATTGTTTGGAAGGAAAAAATGTCATCTTGAACGCGGATATGGCAAACCTCTGCTGTTTATCAGATTTTACAGTGTATCAATTCAAAAAAATGGATCGGCAACACGTCATCATTTCGGTACTTAGCAGAATATGTTTCTTCAGTGGACTTACCTGAGGGAAAGCGATAACACTGTGGCAGATGCTTTTTTTGATATGTCGAACGGATATTGCTTTAGTAACAGTGGATGGTGTCGATTTACCTGCTATAGATCATGCTTCAAACAATGGAATGAAGAAACTACCACCATTTCAGCCCCCTGTTTTCAATTCTTACCACTCTACAAGAATAATTTCAAAGTATGGTGCTGATACCTCTTTAGCTTTTTACACGACATTTTTTTGATAAAACCTTGTAGTGAGGTGTGATTTTCATCAGATGTCTTCATCATTAGTTAAGGTTTCTTCGTCTATAAGACTAGGCATTTTCTAAGCCAAGCATAAATCTTGACATAGAATTTTTTGGTTCGTTTTGTCAACAGTCACAATTTCCCAAAAATTCAAAGCATACGAAACATCTTATTGCTCATGGAGATTTTGTCACAAGGAGCGTTGTTTGAAAACAGTACATACAAACGTTGACATTACTCCTCCATCCTCCATGACACGATACTTCAGCTCAAGACTTCAGATATCTTATCCATTGCATCGAATAGAACGTTAAGTGGACTCAAGCAATTCCTCTAGTGAATACGACTTTAAAATCTTTCACATTTGCCTTCATGAAATAAATATCAAGATTTGGAATACCTCTCTATGTAATCTCTGATAGAAGACCACAGTTTGAAGGAGAATTTTTCACCAAACCGTTGAATTTTATTGGATTTCACAGACTTTGGGCAAGCCCTTACCACCCTTCAGCAAATGGTCAAATGGAAAGATTATTGATCACTGAAGAGTACTATCATGGCGCGGAAACAAAACTGGTTACTCTCTCTTCCAGTCATCATGCTAAGTCTTCATTGCATTCCTGATAACTCCTGATTCTCTCCTTTCAAGAAGTAACAGGAAAAACACCTCTCTGTCCTTTAGAACTTCTTTAAGCACCTAAAAACAGAGATTCTTAGAACGACTTTATGAAAAAATTTATGGTTTACATGAAACAACTGAGTTTACGAGATCTACCACCTCTTCATCCCTCCAGTGCTTCATTATACATTACTGCCGAACTTCAAACCTGTTACCATGTCTTTCTTCGAGTCTATCACTTTCGGAAGAGTCTGGAAGTACCTTATTCCGGCCCTTACAAGGTTTTTCAACGGATGAATCGATGCTACAAGACGCAACTTCCTGAAGGATAGAGGGATGTCGTTTCGATTGGTCGTTTGAAGCCTGCCGTACTCCCTTCGACTTCACAGATGGTTGCTTAATCGGATGATGATTAGCCTACATAGATGGTTCCTCAATTGGATGATGATTCGCCTTTAGAAACGGTCATTTCATCTACTGAACAGCAGGAACAAGCTTTATTGCCTAGACGTAACCCAGAGAGCAAAGTTCGTTTTAAATAATAGATTCAGTAAATTTGTGCATAAAATTTAATTTAGTGATTACTGTGCTCCTCTTCTGGGGTGCGAAGTATTATATAGTACTTTTATTATATATATATATATATATATATATATATATATATATATATATGTTATATATATATATATATATATATATATATATATATATATATATATATTATATTGTATACAAAGATAAATTAAAGTGTGTAATAGTGAAGTTAAACCTAGATTTCAATTTCTGTAAAAATATGAGAATTTAAAGAAAATGAATTCGGGATTCGTGGTTAGCATTTTTATAAATTTTATTTCAGAACAAAATACATTTTTTTAACTATTATTAAATGTATTTCTCATTGAAATATGTTACTAAATAATGCAATTTCTGCTGTAAAATATAATATTTTATATCATTTTATATCTTATTTTATATCTTCTTTATGTAAATAACTTGTATTTTGGTGCGATTTGTAAATACATATAATCTCTGATGTTCCAGCCCTTTTATGACTTAGCGCCATTTTTTAAATGTATTTTCGTAGACCTCTCTCCCCAGATATAATCTGAGACGAGATAAACTGATATATGTTAAAAACTAATGTACTTAACTTAATGACAGTTTAAAGATGGTATTTAAAATAAATTAACCAAAAAATATTAAGTTGGTTCACTCTCCCATTAATGAGTAAACCATGAAAGAGAAAAGAGTTCTAACGACTTATATGCTGTTCGCCTAGCTTCGGTGAAGTGCATCAGCAATATAAAGCCTTTGTGGAAGAGGAATTTGACGTATGCTGCATTGTTACATGAGCGAGAGCGAGTTCTTTACATCGTGGGGCCGAGTTACATGTGAGACTTAAAAGGAACTTCAACGAACTATCTGTGAAAGGGAGGAACAAGAAGAAATAATCAACATTCCTGCGTCACTATATATATATATATATATATATATATATATATATATATATATATATATATATATATATATATATATATATATATATATATATATATATATATATATATATATATATATATATATATGTGTGTGTGTGTGTGTATGTGTGTGTGTGTGTAAGAATATTTTTAATAATAGCAGCATTGTGGAAATAACTTTTATGAATAAGATTACAATTAACAGTAAAATCAATAATAAAAACAAAGTCAATAGTAAGAGTTTTAAATTTTATTAAGAAAGAAATACGTATTTTGTAAGAGACGAAATTCATCAAAGGCGAAGTTAAATTCAATTAGGAAGAACATCATAAAGTTCGTTATTTTAAGTCGGAAAAAAAAAATTGAGAAAATTAATAATTTAAAAATAAAAGAAAAAATGAAAAAAAATAAAGAATGAAGGAAAAAAAGTGAATCAATTGAAAATAATCTTTTTATTCTTTTTTGTTGAGAGGAACAAGAAATAAAGAGATTCTTTTAATGTAATCTAGCTTTTTTTTCTAGCCCTTTTATTAAACTTTTGATTTCTAGCTACTTTTAGCTTTTTCTGGATCTTTCTTTTTTAGGTTCCCTTGTTTCATTTTTATTTTTTTTATATATAATTTTTGGTTCTATTTTATCTTTTTTGTGACTAGTTTAGTCTTATTTCGGCACTTTTTTGTATGTCTTCTACTAAAATAGGTCGAGCTAATTGATTCTGAATTGATCCATCGACATACTGACACGGATTATATTTTTATTTTCCTCCACAGAAATGATAGAATATCTCCACCTCATGAGGATCTCGATCTGTACTTTGTCGGTGATGACTTCTCTCTCTCTCTCTTTCTCTCTCTCTCTCTGTCTCTCTCTCTCTCTCTCTCTCTCTCTCTCTCTCTCTTTTTTCTCTCTTTCTCTTTCTCTCTCTCTGTCTCTGTCTCTGTCTCTGTCTCTCTCTCTCTCTCTCTCTCTCTCTCTCTCTCTCTCTCTCTCTCTCTCTCTCTCTCTCTCTCTCTCTCTCTCTCTCTCTCTCTCTCTCTCTCTCTCTCTCTCTCTCTCTCTCTCTCTCTCTCTCCCCTTGTAAAATATTTTACCTTAAAGTTAAAATTTCAATTTACTATATGAGATTTATGGAGATAAGTTCAAATACATGATAATTACATTATTTTACAGAATTATAATTGTTTATCTTTTAAAAAATCTCTCTCTCTCTCTATATATATATATATATATATATATATATATATATATATATATATATATATATATATATATATATATATATATATATATATATATATATATTTTTATATTTGTATTTATTTGTATATAAATATATATATATATATATATATATATATATATATATATATATATATATATATATATATATATATATATATATATATATATATATATATATATATATATATATATATATATATATATATATATTTATAAAATATGTATGTATGTATATATATATATATATATATATATATAAACTATTTCATTTTCAAATCCATTCAGACTTTTATTTACAAGAAACATGAACACTTTTTAGAGAAACATTATTCATACAACAAATTATCCTGGAGACACCAATTAAAGACTCGTTTGCTCAGACTGTAAATTTTTTTCCTTACATTTCTCTAACTATGTATACAATACACCCAATATTCAATTCAATAGAGATCTGTCCCCATATATGGAAGTTGTTCTGATTTTATCTACTTTTTGTAGAAAGAGTAAATTTCATGGGGTTTTAGATGCTGATATATTCTGCCCGGGGCTCTTGATCTTATTTTTTTTTATTGATGGCAAGTTATTTTCTTTATCTATTTTCTATACTTGATGCAGAAGAAGGTCTTTGAGAGAGTCAATCATTTGCTAAATGGTGGTTTATCATAAATGAGTGAATCTTTTTTTGATAAAACATTTATCATCATGAAAGGTAATAAATATTAATTTTTTAACAATGGTTTTGCCTTTGTTATTGACTAAAAATTTGTCAGTATGAGGAAAAAAAATATGCTTCGTTAAAGATACTCTATGCTTAATTTTTCTTTAAAATTCGTACATTACTCGTGTTTTGAAAACGAACGATCACCGATAAAAGCTGGCAAATTACTAAAACCACAGATTAAGACTATATCTAGACTTGATATATCTTATATTTAGACTATGCTAAACATATTTTTTGCGAGAAACAGTTTCAAACATACAAAAATAATTCAAGAGTAAATTTTTACCATATCAATTAAAAAGTTGCTAGAGTGCTTTCTGCCTTGGGAAACTTAGAGCAGTGTTCTTTTTTAGCTTTTGTCTGACATGATTTTAAATCAATCGATTTTTTAATGTATCTGTTGGTTCGATGATGAAAACTGAGAGTTTCTTCAATGAAAATAGATCGGTTACCTGTTACAAGAAGAAATAAATCCATATCTCTCCCTCTCTCATGTCTCTCCCTCGCTGTCAGTCTCTCTTTTTCTGCGACTTTTTTCCTTTTCATCTCTCTCTAAACTCTTCTCTATATATATATTTATATATATAAATAATAAAATATATATTATTTATATATATATAAATCTTATATATATATATATTATATAATATACCCTATAAAATATATACTAATATATTGAGCCTAAATATAATAATAATATTATCCTGAGTATATATAAAAGCATTATACACCTTAGAACTTACTTGAGTCGGAGCTAGAGTATCCTTGAGGTATTGACTATAATAAGTAGTGTGCAATGAAGACAAGTTAGCTTATCTTTGGTAGCCTTACAAAGTCAAGGCTAGTTAGATATTCAGTCAAGTACTAGTCTCTTTTGTTTAATAACCTTAACCATTACGTGCTAAATATGAGGGTGTGTGAGACTAAGAAGTGAGTCGTGAATATTATTAGTTGGTACTTATGATACAGAATATATCATCAGTACTACTAGATATTGAGAAATATACAGTATGAATAAGATATAAGTTAAGCATTATAATAGCCGAGGGTACTGACGAAGCTGTAATATTTGAATATTGACCTACAGAGTCTATGGAATAAAGGAGCGTGAGAATAGGACTCATCCACCCAGTCGAATTCGCCATCCTGCAAGAGAGTAGCGAGTATATCATAAATCAAGTCCAGTGAACAGTATGTTTTTCTCTAGAATAGCGAGATAATACGAGGAGAGCTGAAAAGCGCAATCGAAACACACCTTTGCAAGCTCGTAGCTAAAATATGCCCACACTGTCATTGTGTCCCAACACTTGCCAAAGATGTGACGGTAGTGCACGAGTAGGGTGTTGCATCATGTCGCACACTGTACGAGGGAAAAGAAACAGCGAGAGCACTCACTGAGTCATATCGAGTGTGAAGGATATTTATAGCGCGAGAGGGCCATGACAGCTACTCTTATTAGTGAAGCCTTATCAACAATGAACCTCTGGAAAGTCCTTGACTGTCAGTTCTCTATCCAGTGGCCCGAAAAGGTATGCGATGTATCACTCTTCGATGAGATGTCGAAGGGGAGGTGTCACTTAGGTATATCGCGCGGTGTTTCTCTTGTTCTCTGTGAGTAGGGTGCGGTGCGGCTGTCATAGCATCTCTATGTATCTATGTGTCCGCTGATTGCCCTAAAAGATCAGTTTGCTCAAAAAAATATTTTGAATATCCAACACGATTAAGATGAAGGCTGATGTGCGGGACCGGGTAGCGTGCACCGTAGTCTGTACAGAGACCTATTTTCTGGGACGCTAGACCCTAAGAGTACACCCTCACTTATGCTCTCGTAGATCAGAAGCACCTTTAGGGACCATGTGGAGGGAGGACATAAACTCTGCGCTATAGTAGCCGGCGGACGATAACTCTTATATTCGACTCCAAGAAATCCCTTGTGTCTTCAGTATTATCCTCCACGCTCGGCGATCGAGTCTTGCCTTTATGACGAACCTATAAGAGGTAAAGTGCAGATTCTGCAAGCGAACCTAAATTGTGTTTGTCTACGAAGACCGCCGAAAGGTAGATTGTTATAGCGCAAAAGGAACTCCCTAATTTTTGAGAACTCCTAAGTGCGTCTATTTCTGAGAACAGAATACCTTAAATATTTCATTGTGTAGAAGAACACAATGACAAAAGTGTTGTTATATGGCAGCCGCCTCCCGTGAAATCTTTTCTGTTCGAGCAAACGGGCGACAGATAATTGTTTATTGGGCGAGTACAACCCTAGAAGAAGCTGATCATTATTCGAGGCAAAGAATAACCCCTTTAAAATGATGTCTAGAAGTAAAACGAGGGCGACTACCCTGCAGAAGTCAAGTACGTTAGAGCTCGATCAGAAAACGCATGCTCGCGCGTGTTTCCATAACTATGCAATCAACACGCGCGTAGTTAACGTATAATTGACTCCGAAATGAGACAGGAAATCAGCTCCCAAAGGGTTGGGTCACGTCAGCAATCACGAATACCCAAGGGAATTGACGGTGGAGAGAAAAGTCTATAGGTGCAACAAACGCTCACCCTAACACCCCGTGGAGGTTTACTAATACCACCCCACTTAATTTTTTCGACCGTGGGCAATTTTTGCCCACGTGTAATTGCAGCTTTAATTGAGAGTCCTCCTCGCCTTCTAGATGGAAGGAGCACTGCAGGACCCCTTCTCAGTGTAGTTCGAATGTCTCGTAGTGACTCAGTCATGAATTAGATGATAACCCACACTTCTGCCTGTGTCGATAAGAAGGTTCACGAAGAAGTTTTGTAATAAGCCTGTCGAAAGTGCACAGCATGTAATTCATGCCTGACCACGTGATCAGAAATGTAAGGCGTGATAAGGCATACGCAACAAAAACCTTGTAGGGGGTCTTGCCCGAGTCTGAGGGTGTGAGAATTCTCAGGCCCACGCCTATATAATATTGTATTCACGTTGACTCACGGCGAACTTCTCTCCGGAAACAATGTTACACGTGTATTCGCGACACTTGTGGCTGAGACTTTCTTTCGAGGTACACAACACCGGGGGTAGATAGTTTGAAAATCTAGTCTATTACTCTATCACGCCATGGCTTAGCCCTCGATGTATAGCTTGTATGATGCGTCTCTGGGTTGGTAAACAACGTGTGCTTATGTAGAGAAGCGATCGACCTGAGAGAATAAGATTGTCGGTCGTGTGCATGGAGAACCTCTGAGCCGGTACACCAGTCGCGCGGTTTCAGTAGTACTTTGAGCGCGCAAACGCAATGCCAAGAATTCTGCACTGAGCGAGCGCACTCACAATCGTTGCCCCCACACTTCATGTCTGCTCATGCCGTCATGTATTTCGTTCACCTAAGAGCTTGATTAGTAGACAGCGCGTTCTTATAAGTACCTCCGAAAAACGGGAGGTAAACCCAGCGTGAGTCTCTCTACTTGAGAAAGCACCGCCTAGCAGCAAGGCAGCAGGGGTATCGAGGCGGATGTGCGCGAGCCAGCGTATCCACACACACACGAGCGGACATAACACACGACACACAACAGGAACACAGAACACACAGCAGAAGAGGAAGAGGGAATCGGGAGAGACCACAGAGTGGTGAAGAAAAGGTATATGGGAAACAAACCGAAGAAGAACGGGACACAGCACACGCAATAGCAGCACAGGATAGGACAGACATAATAAGCACTATGACACTGTGCCTGTATGCTGCACAGATAGTATATATCAACCGACACACATGAGCAGAAGAGGAACGAAGCACGTTATAAACACGGTCTGGCAACTATTATTAAGCAAGCATCTGAAAAATATGCGGTAATACAGACCTAGCGCCACACCGAGACATACACAACCACTCTGTCACATGAAGATAGAACACATGTGTTTCGAGATCCATCGTTTATTGCCGCGAACGTAAAATTTTTTACTGTCCTTCCTGAAGGCAGGCTTAGCCTTTTTTTTGAATATCTTCAATACCTTCTGTTGTGCCCACCATGTGATCTGATAAATGAGAGTAAAGTACAAACGGACCCCCTTGACACCTCGTGTCAGGGTTCCGTAATTTCTACCTCAACGAGTATAGCGAGATAGCATCTGATCTCGCACACAATATGATCAAAGAAGTGCTTGATCGCGACTCCTAGTGGAGTGCCCTTCCAACTTTGATGCCGTCAACTTTAATCACTCCTAATCACGCGTAAGGAGTAATCTAGTGATGTTCTCATTAGTGTCTATGAGTATTCTCATTGAGTGCCATGTGAGTTGCCAAGGTGAGCTGTGCCTCAGAAAGGGAGGTACGCTGAGGCCTAATATGGCCTCGCATGAGAAAGGAGCACCAGATGCGAGAGAGTCAAGAAGGCCGTACGAAAGATGATCGTGTAGTGCCAAAAAGGGTTAGGCAAGCAAGTAGAGTGAACGTAACCGATAACACAAAGTGTAATGGGAGCACTCCCCTAATGCAGAGGATAAATAAGCCTTCAGGAGCGATGCAAGAAACCATAAACCGGATCTGCGCGTAACTTATAGTGGGTCCGCAACCTCATACGTAAGCCTGCGAATAGAGCTACGTTTGTTTCAAGGAATCTCATCCTTTTCTTATGAGTCAGCGAATAACCACTGTTCCCACGTGGAGGTGCAGCGGCTAGAAGAAAGGAGAGGGACTCGAATAAGTAGTTGGAGAAAGTAGGGGGGAGGAAATGGTGTCGTCGTAGGTCTCCACCATGACGAGGCCTGGAGACAAACCTCCGATAGTAAGAGGAAGAAAATAGTAATATGCGTAGAGGATAAGAATAGGTATGAGATGGTAGGGAAAAAACCAAGCGCACGAAATTAGCGAGGAGTAAAATAGTTATAATAATACAAGCAGAAATGGCTAGACAGCAGAGCGGAACTTCACATTAAACATCAACTATTTTGTTTCCGGCAGAAAATATTAATAAACAAAATATCAGCGTAAAACTATTTTGTTTTCTGGTAAAATAAGATTTTAAGTAGACATGTAATCGATAAACTATTTTTGTTTTATCTTGAGGCAGCAAAATCACTTATAAAATTCAAAGCGATAAAACTTTGTATCCAGTATCCAAACCTAAATTTTATAATTATAAACTATATAGTAAGTATTACAAACTATAGTATATGATTATAGACATAGTATTATATGAATATTACTGAAAACTGTATTATACCAGAGTCCGATCCGAGCGATCACCTAGTGCACAGGTATTACTAGACTCACATTACTACTATGAGTCGTTAAAACTACGCTACTATACAGCCTATAGCGTATTGAGCGCTATTATCACCGTCACAGTACTGCAAAAATTCCCTATATATATATATATATAGAGAGCGTGAATACAGTAATATATATATAAAATTAATGTAATATATCACTAATATTGAGTCAAGAAGGTGGGAACTACTACAACCCGCACGAATTTTAGGTCGGGTTAGTCCGCTAACACATATATTACCGCCCCTCGAGAAACGTAGTATCGAGATCATCCGCTTAAACGCCCTTTCCGACTCTATTCAGACTATCAAACCTCCGCATCGCAAGTCCGTCACGTCTGTCCGCTAATAATTGTGCGACTTCACAAAAAGGTTTTAATATTAAAATTACTATTAAATAGTATATTTATTACATCCCTACACCATTGAAAAATACACTGTAATATATATTATATATTAATGAAAAACAATTGTAATAACTGAATATTTAGCACAAATAAGGCTCCTCTAAAGAATTATACCTCTCCCTAGCTCTCATAGATCGTTCTTACTAAAAAGGCGAAATAGAGAAGAGATGATGCATGATGTTACCTCTAATCTAATAAATAAGCCATTAGTCTTTGTTCAAAATTAAAACAGTTAAAGGCAGCCTGCTTTGCCCTCAAAAACATTCCATCACCATACTAAACAATTCTCTTCGACGTCTAATGAGCGAAGCAGACTTAGAAACTGAGTGAGAGAAGGTCCTGCTAATGTGCGTTGATAGGTTTATAATTTATCCACTTAGGAGGGGGGCAAAGGTTGAGTGATATATATAAGCTTTTATACTTATGGTCTATTAACAGTATTTATAGTATCATTACATGGTCATTTATAGTGAGTATACAGTATAAGACTTTATTATAACTCACGTATGTTAATACTTATATATAGACTTTAATAACTATTACTTAGCTTATATTTATAGTATATATAATAATACTTTGAGTACTTATTATAAAAATACTATCAGTGATATTATTTTAAACACTTTAATATATAATTATAATTATAGATATATAATGATACTACTAATTAAATTTATAATATATATATATAAGTATATTAGCTTTATATTAATCATCATATCTTATGCTTTATAACTTAATTATAGATATTTATAATAATATAAATTAATATATAATCATCTATTCACTATATATTAGGATTTTAACTGGTTGTGAGTACATCCATACTTACACTTGAGTCTTTTGCCTTGTGATCATTATAATATTTCATTATCATTATCAGTATTATCTTGTCAATTTGTTTTTATTTTTTTAATAATATCCGAGTGTAGTATGTATCTGCAGGCTAAATTACTTATAATTATAATTTACAGAGTATAAACATTTTTATATTATCAATCTTAATTTAACATAGAAGGTCGGGAATTTCATGTTCTAACCGACCATAAATCAATAATTTTCGCCATCAAATAACATCAAATTTATTTGTACTAGTCGTGATAGTTTATAATAAATTATTATAGTATACTTTTATTAATCTCAGTTACTATTTATAAAGCAACAAAGTCTAGTTTGACTTTTAAGTCTGTAACTGGTATAAAATATAACGAATAACACATTTATATAATTTATACATTATATTCGATAAATAACATTATTTTAAATAAAAACTGTTATATAAGAAGTTTTATTGCAGAGAGACGTATCTATTATACAATATACATTCTTATCTGATTGTAATTGAATATATTAAAAATTCATGTGAATTATGTAAGCGTTAGCTAATATATTATCTTTTAATTAAAAAAAACTAATATTACACCTTATTTACATATGAACTATATAATCAAGATATCGCCAGTGTACTGAGATAGCAAACATTATAACACATGTACATAATAATTAAAGAGTTTCAGATATTTTATTTAGTATTCAGAGTCACCAAGATTTATAGGCGGGGACACAGCGTACCCTCCTGCTCCACCTGCACCTACGCAACCCCCATATATGGAGAAGGTGTATTATTAGGTTTTTAAGTGACAAATAGGAATTAACGTCTACATTACGCACACTCCCCCTATGCTGAGTAAATAATAGGTGTAAAGTTGAGATTTCACTCTCTGCGTTGTAGATAGGCAGTGATATTGATGTGTTAAAGGCTATTATATTCGCATGTCCTCAGCACACTATGTTTAGCTGTCTAATTAATAACTACAATGTTTTTAACTTAATAGTCATCAACCTTATAATTCATTTACACTTGAGCCTATAACGTTAGAGGTATAATAATATACCCTTACAGCTAATAATATTATTACTGTGACCTAAACCTGCGCTCCCATCTTTACACACATATGAGAAGGCTCTAATTTCGTCCAGAGGCGTAATCGACTATAGAAGACATCCATGAATAAGCCAAAATACTGATTTAGCTCTGAGCAGCACGTTCTAATTCGACTATAATGAGCTTCAGTAATCAAGAGTGCAGTGAACTCATATTCACTACACTCACTTTCATCAATGCTCTAGTACTACTGACAATGTCATAGTAGGTCAATTTATATGCTTCTTTATAAAATGAAGTTAAATATGGTGATACACTAACTTAGAGATGGCTTGTAAGCTGGATTCAGTGTTGGCTTCAAACAGCTGCAATATGTATTGCTATATTATTTACGTCATGAATATTTATTATATAAATTTATGATTATTATTAGCTTTTAGGCAAACACCACAAATCATACACAATTAATTATTTTATATTTAAAATACCATGCTTAAAACTTTAGCGGCTCGTCTATATGGGCTCTGGGCTGGAGCCCCTTACAATATTATAAAATGATGCAAGAGCATATATGATGTTGACAAGGAAATATGTAAAAAAAATTTATTTAACCTAAATTATATATTCTTTGAATTAAACGTAAGTAATTATATATGCATAAGAATATAAGTAAGAAAAAATGCTTTTATTGCAAAACCAGCAAATGTATGATATACGATATTATTCTATTTCAATAATATATCTAAAAAATATTAAATATATGATTTAACTGTGGGCGTGACTATTTTTCATAGCCCAGAAAAATAAGCACCACTTTAATATTAAGTTTTTTAAAAATAAGACAAATCAAATGGACAACTTAGTAAATAAGAGGATTTGAGTCAATTATTATTACACTATATGAAATTTTTGCCAATTTCCTATAATATTTTTTTGTCATGTTCCAACTATTGACTTTTTTGAAATTTTAATAGTCACTTTGGAGATATACTTTCATATAAAATCTGTATTTCAAGCTTTATGAGAAGTTGCTAGTTCTTGTCCTTTAATACCCTTCTGTGCATATAAGAGACATATATATAGTATATATATATATATATATATATATATATATATATATATAATATATATAATATTATAATGTTTTCTTATTTTATATTTTTATTAATTTATTTAGTTTATTAAATTGACATCTTTGTCCAAATTATTATCTTTTTAGCTAACATTGAGCTAAGTAGTCTCAATAACATACTTTTTTATTTATTTATAATATTTATGTATATATATGAAAAAATAATA
This sequence comes from Trachelipus rathkii, assembly GCA_015478945.1. Taxonomy (NCBI): domain Eukaryota; kingdom Metazoa; phylum Arthropoda; class Malacostraca; order Isopoda; family Trachelipodidae; genus Trachelipus; species Trachelipus rathkii. Next base: position 19,792 of record JABUQX010021889.1, read on the forward strand.
AGAAAAGACAAAATCAGAATATGAAATACATCCAGGATTTGTAGCATAACACTCACATTTTATTGTAATGTGGTTGAGTATTTAAATTATTTGTCTTTTTTTTACTTCTAATTTATTTTTATTTTAAGAGAAAGAATATGGGTTCATTGATTGGTAATACTGCTAATCTAGGTTAGTTTTATAGTTAACACAGTGATTATAACTTATTTTAATTTAATAGATGGAGCAAGAATAATAAATTTTAAATAGAAATACATAGAAATTGATGAGTGCATGGTGTAGTTGTTAATATTGAAATGTAGCCAACAAATATCTATTGTTAATTATAAACAACTGTAGGGTGAGTATGGTATTTTAAAATGTATTATGTCTCTTTTTAGCAAAAGACATAATAAAGTTTTTTATTTTTACTTGTGCGCTTGTATATACCTTAAAGAGACAGTGAGTAAACGGCTCTTCTCCTTCTCACTAAAGATGCGATCTTTACGCTTTCGCTATCTATAAACCTAACCAATTTTGATGACAGAGTTTCTTATATAATCACTTATAATATATATATAGTGAGAAGTCACACTTAGTTATGCTTTTAAAACTTTCTGCTTTACTATTATGCACTTTTAAACTTTACTTATAGCTTTTTATCATATAGAGAGAGCTTTATACATTTCACTGTAGCTTTTCATTATAGAGTTTTATTAATCTATATATTTATATTATATAAGAATTAATTAGGTATTTAGTTAATTTTATTTAATTTATTTATTTTTAATATTTATATTTATACATTATTCTTTAAATTATTTATTTAATTATTTTATTTTATATAATTATATTTTATATATATATTATATATGGTTTATATACTATTCAACGTCCATATTGTTATTATTAAATTAATGAATTTAGAAACACTAACATATACACAGCTAAATATCATTACATTATATACACATATATATATAATTAGTATATATTAATAACTATACTTAAATATACATTTTTATCATATTTATTTATTAACAATACATATATTTAACATCTATATAATAAATACTATATAATTATTATATATTAATCGCATTTCTGTCGCTGTTATGCTAATGCTTTTATTAGACTACACAGAGCCAAAACTAACATAATTATAATGTAGTCGTTATTTTAATATTTTTATGGGTAAATACATTAAATTTTTATTCGAGGCGAGGCATAACTATACTAAATAATACCGTATAATAAACACACCTAAACTAACACTATACCTATATCCTTATAACCTAACCTAACCTAACCTAACCTAACCATACTTAACCCAAATTAACCTAACCGCATAATTAACGGAGTCATACCACTTAAATACATATCTACAATATATAATGAACATCTATAATAGACATTTGTCCTATATAGTCCACACATTATACAATACATCACTTATTATAATACTAACTCACACTTAAGTATTATAAACACATAGATTATTTATACATAGATCTTTATAACATCTTACATATCATTAATATATATATATATATATTATATATATATATAATAATATATAATAATTATAAGTTAGTATATTAATATATAATTATTACAAATTATATATATAATTATATATATAGTATATATATTAATATTAATATATAATATATATATATATTATATATATATTACTTATACAGTGGGCGTTATTATATTAAGGGGGGGGTGACACAGGGTGAGTAGTATAGCCATGGCCCCCCCCGACAAAAGTATTCTAGAGAACTTACACACTATATCACACAAAGAATATTTATACAGTATATACAAATCAACATCCTTCAGCACTACCAATCCATGAGCCAAGATTTTATCACGAAGCCTCCGCTGTATATAAGTGCAAGAAGTTATAATACAAACTATATTATCACAGTATATATTTTACGATCTTTTCAGATGCGAGAGCCTAGGTACAGAACTGAGTATAGTCTCCTATATTAGTCTTAAAAACTCATATAACATGATAAGACACTATAACACTGACGAAAATGCACAACATTATAAGAATTTCCACCACCATTACTCACATGAGACAGAAATGCTACACGACGAGCACCACTCAATATCATACTATAACGAATATTAGATAATTGTACTTAGAAACTAAATAATTTATACAAATTCTACCTATAAAAATATACATAGACACTACAATACAACACAACATTACTAACTTCCGACACTTATACTACAATGAAATCCATATTTATAGACAACCATACTAATATCCATTTTTTGTACCATATTTGGATTGATTAATATAATCAGCATTAAGGAGAGTAGAAGTTTATTTTTATAAATTGTTCCTTGTACAATTTGTTCATACGTGGTTATATTACTATGCACATCCACACACATATCACTTTAAGCCACTAAATTCACCACACCCATCATAATACTTAGTACCAGAGCAAACAATACACACAAGATGCATGCTAAGCACACATACTGCTCCGTAACAAGCCAAGATCTCCGAAAGCCCAAGAATGGACACAATGTTAGTCACAAGTCTCAATTAGATATGTAAATAGATAATACCGACATTGCTGCATATATGGCTACAGACTACTGAGCGTGAAAAGATGCTCACTTCCCTAATGTTAATACCTGCAATAGATGGACTAAAGTCTTGTCACACCAGTCACATATTTTCAACATATATTGAGACAGCTTCGCTAGTGTATGTCAACTATACATCTGTGCAAGAGCGAGCTATTACTGAGACCACGTTCACACATGTTTGATATATATAAAAACACAGTATATATATATATATATATATATATATACAAACACTATATAAACACTAAATACGAATTTATACACTTACTTGTAAACTATTCATAAAGGAAGAAAATACCTCATCAAAGTATATTTTATCATTTAGTAATATAACGTCGAAATAGAGACCGCTGAGATGAGCATGTAAACTATAGAGCTCATCACTACCAATCATCACCATTCTATTATGAATAAGAAGATCTAGACAATTTAGAAGCTACACACTAGTCTACCTCATTCTGCGTCATTTCATTTCATATTGGCAAATCTGACTGCAACTATATCTTATATATAATAGACGTTACCTATTTCAATTAAAATAAAGTTTGCAGTTTGCTCGGTTCATGAACCTCTTGTCCCATTTAAAAATCGATCTGCCAAAGCTTTACCACTAACTACTTACTGAATATAATTTAAAATATAAATACAAAATATATAACCATTATATCTTTGAAACAAAGAATTTATTATTAATACTATATATATATACTATAAATATATATATGTATATATAATTAATAATTATATATGAATATATATACTATTTTCTTAATAGTTTATAATTAAGTTTTTCATAATAATTTACATCGCAACATTAATACTAAAGTAATTTTTTATAAAAATATATAGTATAAAAAAATAAATTAGTTAAATTGCAATTGATTTCAAACTCATTAAGATTTTACTCATCTGATTCATATATAACAATAAAAGATAATATATTAGATTTAATATATTAAAGAGGTATTACTAATAATTAAACTCAGTATAAAATTATTAAGTATAAAGGTTAGTAAGTTGAGTAGCTACCCCAAGGCAAAACCTAATATATATACTATAGTATATTATACACTATTCAATACTATACCTAAATAAGACTAAATGTCTTCTACAAGTAAAAGTCTAACTTCTCTATTGTCTCTGATTGAGCTAATTTTTTATTTTAATGTTATTAATTTTAAATAATGCGACAATAAATATCTTAGCAATCTTTATAAACTATTTATTAAATAGGACCAGAAAAAAAAAGTATAGAAAAAAAGTAAAAATAAAACATAATCAAATATTATGTCATTAAATTCTATTTTTCAAATATTATTCTTGTCGAGATTAAAAATTTGATTATAAAGATTTTTATTTTTGTTGTTGTTATGCAGTTATGCCAGATGATATCTTCTCACTAGGTATATACCCCCCCTTGTTATTATATATAAATTTCTATGGTGATCATCTTACTCGAGTCTTGGCGTGATATTAATATCTCATTGTATCTCGACTAATTAAGAGCAGTTATCCTTATTACGTTAGAAATATTATTTACTTCTTACGATCTGGTATAAAAGAAATTCGACTACTTAAGAGGAGAAGTTTGGGTGTGTTTTTTGAGTACATATAATTTTTAAAGAGCGAGACATAATCTATGAGTAGTACACTATGCTTCACCCAAACAATAAGGATTATATTACCTTAATTCTATTAGAGTAGTTCGCTGTATTATTATTACACTATGGTACCTGCACTGAGAAGTTTAGTAATGTGACTTACGAAAAAAGGGTTATCAATATAGATAAAAAAATACTATAGACATGAGTCAGTAGTATGGATAAGAAGGGTGGTAAATATATTATATTTTTAATTTTTTGTGTTACATATATTAGATTAAATGAAGGTATGGGTAAGTAAATGCTCATTTAAAATAATAAATAAGTGTGTTGCACCAAGTAATATATAATTGTATTAGTGTGATATATTCATTTTTTTACTTACCTAATTATAATTATTTCGTAAAGAAAGTAATAATTATTATATAGATATGTATTATTCAACACTACAGTGAGTTTGCCCGTTTAGAAAAAATTGAAGAGTATAGTTCCCTTCAATAAATATCAAGATTTAAAATCAAAAATTAATATTTCCAAAATACTTACAAGACCCGGTCACTAAAATATTATTTGGCACTATATTTGAGATAATTGTAAATTTATATTGTTTATTGTTATTTATTATTTATACTTGTTTATTTAAATCACTCTAATTATTCATGCCGAGGTCTCATTATCACAAATGATCTAATAATTATTACACTTAAAATTATGTTATTATTTATACACTAATAAGATAAATCGCATCATATTAAATTGAAGGATATCGTATTTATAGCAATATAAAAATATCGAATTAGTCTTAGAAAACAATTATTGATGGCAAAGTTCATTTCTATATTATTATTATTCTAATTCCATTATAATTAGTTCGTCACACACAAGGCTCCGCATAAATAAAGCGAGAGACACGGAGATCACTATAATAAATAACAGTTATATGAGATTATCAATCTTTGGAAAATATCAAGATCCAAAAGATTGCAATGTTACCAAATCTAAAATAAGCAATAATAAATATAAAGTCTCTAATAAATAAATAAATTCTAAGAATTGAGTATAGAATACACTATTGCAAATATATAGAATATAGAAATGATAACAACAGCTGTTGACAACCCGGAATAGAGATACTATAGTGATATAGGATTTATTAAATATATAATATAGTATATGAATATATATATATATATATATTATATATATAGATATATAGTAATATAGATATGAGAGAGAGAGAGGATGAGGGAGAGGAGAGAGAAGAGGAGAGAAGGAGAAGAGAAACAATAATATAAGATATAGGATAAAGATATTTTGAGTAATGTAGAGAAGAATGAATATAATTGGAATAGGATATAGGATTAATGTATATTATTTATATATAAAAAAGTTACATAATATATAGAGTCATTATAAGAGATAGAAGAGTATAGAGATATAAGAAATAATATAGTAGTAATATAATAATATATATATATTAATAATATATAAGATTAATGAGAATATTATAGTGCTAGGTAGTCTTACTCATTACTATTTTATATAGATATATATATAATATATATATTATAAATAGATATATAGATGAGAATTATATATATTATATATATATATATATATACTATAAAGATATAGGATCATCCTCAATGCCCTAAAACGTAATTTCTGGCACTTTAATCGGGTCTAATTGGGGTGGCATTGCGTAGTTTTTTTGACAAACTACCTTGGAATGATCGCTGCTTCTGACACCTGGGATTGCTATCGCGGTCGCCGCTGAGATAAGGGGGGGCGTAATTCACTGATGCGGATGAGCAGGTTCATTCCATTTCTACTAAAATCTTTCTCTCCCCCAAAATCCATGGTTCGAGGGAGCTTGTTCTCGCTCCATTCAGGATAGAGACATGCATTGCGTATCGGGCATGGGAAAACTCTCGTTCTCCTCTCACTGAGGAGTGAGGAGACTACTAAATTTCATTCTGGACTGAGCGGAATCGTAAGAAGCAGAGGGATTACTCCTACTCTCGATCTAGGTTCTTCAGGTAAGTCGTCTATCTATATATGTACTAAAAGAAAGATTTCTCGAGCAACTCACCATAAGAACTTTGGGATTATTTGGATGCGGTAGCCTACTAGACATCTCCCTGGAATCAATTTTAGTCACCAATTTAGGAACATTTAAAAGAACTTTTTCTATGATAACTAGACAACTTTACCCACACCTCCCCAACTCCGCCTTATTCGCTCTGCTGGTTCTGGTGTGCATAGAAGCAAACTCACTCTTCCTTCTGAAAAGGAAATTTTCTTCGGCCTCCTTTTTTCATCCTAATCTTACCCTGACGAGTTGCTAAGGTGTCATTCCCAATTTCCTACCTTTCTGAGCACAGGCGTCTTCTCATCCCTAATCATGGTTTCCCATGTTCTTTTGACTCTCTGTAAAGATTACTCCATGATCGTCGAGTACAATGGAAATATTCTCTAGCTCAATGAGGCATGCAAGGTAATAAGGCTAGTGGCCCGAGATTGTGCCATGGTATCCCTCCCCGGTTGTTTTCAGGGAGTGTGCTTATCAGATGCTTGACGCTCTCTGTCCCCCTCGTCTTCAACGTTTCTCTTTCAATATGTCCTATGAACCAATACCTAATATCTTTTCCTCCAATCTGGGAAGCCGGCGTTCGATTATATGGGTGTCCAACCGAATAGCGCCGAAAAAATGTAGACGGCTGCTGATTCCAATTATGCTATACTTATTCGCTCCCTATAGCTCCTCATCTCCTGTATTTTATTCCTTAAAATTCTTTGAATACTATCTTACCTTAACTCTTATTATTCAATTTCGATGATCATTTCGTTGAAGTCTCATTCCCTTTCTTTCAGTATTCACAGTATGGCTTTCGTTACGTTTCTCAGATAGTTGTACTTGGTTATTAATGGTGACTATAACTTTCCTATCATTAACTCTGATATATTAATTTATGTTCCTCTTTTTCTCGCCTTCTTTGAGGGAGTTCCCAAAAATTTGGTGTGTGTCTTGGTATGGTGAATGTGTCTGTCTAATTGTTAATTCAAATATATTCACTCAAGGCCTCTTTGACTCCGGGTTTGAGCTCACGCGTCAATTACTGCTCATCTATATGCTACTTTCCTTCCTTATTTTGGTTATTTCCTCATTTCTACTTTGTCTTACCTTGTGGTCATAGTTTTTTCTCTCTGCTGATACGCTTTACCATTAATCTAGCTCTGTTATTTGAGAGCCTAGTCGTACCTTTCCTCTCTCCATTCTATCTTTTCATATTTACCTCGTGTTGAACTCTTGTGTGTAGTTGATTTCCGCGTCAATATAGGTATTTTCGGGTGTTTCTTATTCTCTCATATTTGAATGTAATATTTGCTTCATTTTAAACTTTATTTCTATCTATATACTCATTTATATTTGCATTTCTTCAGAATCGAATGATCTTCTTAGCTTCACTTCTAATTCTGTTCTTTTCTTATGCCGATTACTTAACTCTTATTTTGGCCTACTTCATATATTTTTCATTATTTTCAAATCTGCCTATCTCCTACTTTTTGTTCTGTCTTTATTAGTATTCTTTGTATTTACTTTCCTCGTAATTCTATATTTTACTCTTTGTACCTCAATAATTTCTGTGAATTTGTGTGGATTAATTTTTCTCTTGTGTTTAATTAATTAGTCCCCGTGTATTAAGTTATTTGTCATCCATTCGCAAAGCCTTGATATAATAAAAAAATTCAAAACTATCTTTATTAGGAATATTGCTCAAACTTTTAATTCGATCCATCATTCTCCTTCCTATATCCTCACCAATATTTCACTCTCGCGATACTTTTCTCTATGTTTTGCTTTCGACGAGCCAATCTGAACGTCAATAAATTCGTGGGTCAGGGCCGGCCAACGTCAATGAGGAACATCCAAGAATCACTCAACACTCTCTTTGTCCTACACATAACAAACAACACATTATACTCTGAACCTGCGAACCTTTGTCTATAGCTTTTTCTAAGGGTTGGCTCTCTCAATAAGACTCAGGCTTGCTGTAGTCTTTCCAAGGTTGCGGGAATCTTTTTTTTCCATTTCTGGGCACAGCTACTCCAGTTACAAAAGGGCCTTAGGGCCTAATTCGCCCTTGTATGGAGTACTGTTCTCACATTTGGGGGGCTTCGGCTCCACCTTCTATGGATGGGTTGAGTCTAAAAGCTAAGGAAATGAAAGAGGAACTAATATTAAGACTTGTCCCCCTCACTGTTACAACACCTCTCCTTGATCCATCTATTCATACTGTTATGCGCTAACAATTGCGCTCTATCCCTTTTATTCAGTTATTGTACTATGGAACTAAGAAATAGCTCTAAGCGGGATGTTTACTCCTTCGCGAGTGTCCTCTACCCTTGCGCCGGCCTCTCTAATGCAAAGAGGGAATGTGTGCTCTTGTCTACGCATCAGTATTTCTCCTGCGTGGGTAAGTTAATAATTAAAGCGTAAAAACTCCCAGAATTTGTTTCGTGTGTTTAGTGTGGTTTAATGATGCCTCATTATTCTTTCCTCTCAGACTCTATCATTCTGCTTCTGTTTAGGAACATCTTTTTCATTTTAGTCCTTTTTTATCCATAAATAATTTATTTAATTCCATTCTTTCTTTTAAACTGATAATAGCCTACACGATCTGCGTCTCAACCTGAAGATTCTGTATTGCTTAAAAGTTTAATGGAGGATGTAAGTTTTGTGATGTGACGCAAGTTTTTTTTATAATGTTTTTTATTTCCGACTCCCTACTAGTAAGAAGGGACTCAGCCGTGAGTGGTGGTGGATAGCGTGTAAGTCATAATATAATAATATATTATATATAACATGGATATATAATAAATATGAACTGGAGTTATTAAAGATAGTAATATAATAATTTGTAATTAATCTAGTAGTAATAGTATATATATATTTAATATATTTATTATATATAATATATATATATATATATATAATATAGATATTATATATGATATCTCTCGGAAGTATTTAATAAAATAATCTCCCAGTTTCATTTGCATGTAGAGATGCTCACTGGGACAAACTTTAATTATTGTACAGGAACTGCAAATAGGCGACGAGTACATTAACTGACTCTTAAAAAATTTTTTGAAAAGATTATCGGATTTCGACTTAATTTTTTGAGATTAAAAAATGATATATGAATGTAACAAGAAACATTTGAATTTTTTTGGGGAAAACAAAATTATAGCGCAAAGGAAGTGCCGAAATTCAGAAAACCTTTTTCTCAGTTGTTGATTAATTTCAGACACGCTCTTGAATATTAGCAAAGCTATATAAATCTGGGAAAACTTAGAAGATACAGATACAAATTAAACTGCAAATGAAATGTGTTTTTGGCCTATAACTTTCAAAAAAAAAAAAAAAATTGAATCCCAAGACATAAATTTGAAATTTAATTATCACATAATATAATATATTGTTGAAGAAGAAGAGTGAAGCAATGGAAGGCTTAAAATATACAAGTTCTATATGGAGTAAAAGTTTACAATTCGCGTAAAAAGTAAGAAATATCTTTGTTTCTTTAAAAAGACGAAAAAAAAAATGATATTGCATTGTGCAAATTAATATTTCATCCTTTGATTTAATAACCCAAATACCAAAATCTTTAAATAATACTAACTGTTTCATTGCGCTGGAAAAAAAAGGTAAAAGAAAAAAAAAAGTGTTATTTTTTAATAGTTCAATCTAAACAGATAAATAGATTGAGAATTGAAAATGTTTTCAAAATGGAAATTGGAAAACGTTTAAATGGTAATGATTATTAGGTTTAGAGAGATAAGAATAATAATGAGAGGAAGAAGAGGGAAGAGAAGGAGGAAGAGAGAGAGAGAGAGAGAGAGAGAGAGAGAGAGAGAGAGAGAGAACTCTTTTATTCCTAAAGTGTGCGAGACAGAGGAAGTAGCAAGAGAGTAGAGAGAGAGAGAGAGAGAGAAATAAATGTGATTAAGAAAATTGCTTACACTCAAATATCTTAGACAAAAAAATTTTAAATATATTTTTTAATTAACATTATTCCCCTTCTATAATATATAATATTATATTATATATATATTTAATATATTATATATATATATAATATATATATATTTAGAGTTATAATATTGCCCATTATCAGGGTAGATAGGTAAATAATTATTAATTAAATAAATATAATTAATTTAATATAATTTAATTAATTTTTAATAATATAAATAATATAATAATTTTATAGATTGAAATTTTATTAATTTGATATACAAATACCTAATCTCAAATAAAAATAAAAAATAAAATTACACAAAAATGATAAAATACTCCTCGTCCTCTAAGACCCACCTTAAATATAGATGAAGGATCACACTGCTATCCAAGGATGACGCAATAGCCGCCACCGGAGCAGGTTACCTAATAAGAGTATCAGAGGAGAGAGGATATTAAGAGAGTCGGGCGTTACATGGTAAATAATAATTAAAATTTAACTAAAAATAATAAGGAAAATAATATGGTACGTCTAAGAGTATAGAAGCACCATCTAAGTAAGAGATGCAGTGCAATCTAATTAATGATAATCAAATTGATAAATTGTTGAAATACTGGTGCAAGTTGAAAATAATAAGTGAGAAGGTGACATAATAATTACTGATCTAATTATATAAAATCTAAATATTTATAATAATAATATATTGCTAAATGTAAGTCTCTTGTGGGTGGATTGACCTAGATCTGCTCTCAAGGTGCATGAGATGATCTCATTATATCTGGCCTACTTATTCATAATTGGACTAGCGCTCTTCCATCTTACTAAGTGTAGGACATAGTATTTGGGAAGTAAATATTACCATTAATCAATAATAACATATTAATAATAATGTTATCATTAATATAATAACATAATAATAATATTATTAATAAATAATGTAAATATAGGTGTACACAAATTATTGAATAATAATTATAATTTTGTGAATGACGGTTTTGAAAGGTAAGTGTAATTTTAATACTGTTAGTGAATAATTAATAATAACATTGTGTATGGATAATATGATATTAATCCAAGTGAGAAATAGTCTAATGAGCGGATAATATTAACTAATATTAATAATTAGGCCAATATTATATTGTAAAATGTGATATCACTCTTAGCAATGACGAAGAACAAGACTGAATTGAAAGATAATTTGAGGGTGATTTTAAGTAATTTTGCCTCGAGCGGAGGTATTTATTATATTTGAGTAGACGGTATTTTGGTGACAAAGTTTGGGTTTGGAGTTACGGGTTTTCTGATAGAATTGAGATCTCAATAATAAATACATCTATCCAATTTCCAAAGATATAGTGTATAGATAGATATAAAGCGGATGAGGCATGAGTAGGTATCTATCGTTAAAATTGTTGGATTGAGAGAGATGGTATTTAAATTTTACAACAATGTAATTAATAATAGTTGAGAGGGGTATATATTAGTGATTAGTGAAAGTTTTGTAATATTAATTTTTGGTATTAATTATATTAGAGTGAAGATTTTTTTTTTATTACTCATTAGTAATAAAGAGATAATAAAGCGGAAATTTTGTGTTTTCCGAACTACATTGTGTATTAATAATGATATAGCAAAAGGCTGAAGTGTATTATGTTACACTCTACATAAGATAAGTTGTGTTGAGTAAATGAGATGATATCAGAGAAGTAATAAATGAGTGTTATTGTTTTCTATAGAGTTTGTGGAAATTGATATAATATGGTCGATCGTTATGTGGTAGGAGAATAAACAGTAATTGAGTAGTGTATCGTATATAGTGTAAAGTCATATAATATAGATATTTGATGAATATAAATTAAATAATGGATTAAGAAACAAAAATAGTAGGAAATGATAGTAAAAAAAAAACACTATTGTCATTCCAATATATTTAAATATAATTATAATTATATAATATTGATAATATAAATATAATATAATGAATAATAAATAATAATAATAATAATATAATAATAATTAATTAATATAATATATAATTAATATAAATTAAAATATAATATTAATAATTAATAATTTTATAAATAATAAATAACAATAATATATAATTATAATACAATAATTATTATTATAAATTATATTAAAAGAAAATTAAATATAATATAATGATTATAGCCTTAAATAATAATATATTAATTATAATTAAATTAATTATATATATATTAATAATATTAAATATATTATATAATAATAATATAATTATATAATTATAATTTAATATAATAATAATTAATAAATTATATATAATATAATAATAATAATATAATAATATACAATACAATGTGATAATATAATTAATAATATATTATATATTAATATATTATATATATATATATATATATAATATATATAACATTAATTAATATATAATATATAATAATTAATCAACATATTATTTAAATTATAATATTAAACTTACTGAATTGTAATTTATTGAATATTATAATAAATTTAAATAAATTAACAATTTAATTAATAAATATAATTTATAGAATATTAATAATTAAGATTAAACAAATTATAATACAATAATAATTTTAATTATATCTTAATCTATCATTTAATTATAATAATTAGTTGTATTATCATTGATATATTAGTAAATAATATAATAAATAATTAAATTATTAATAATAAAAAATATAATTATTCAAAGGCACGCATAGAAAATAAAAATAAATTATATATATTTATAAATATATAGTTATAGTCTCTCTCGTTGGTAGGTAGCTCCTAACCCAATATGTATTTTTTTACTTTTAATTAAAAATTAATTATTAATAATTAAGAATAAAATAATTCATATTAACCTAAATTAAATATATATATTATAATTAATATTTAATTAATAAAATAAAAGATTATAATTAAAATAAAAGAATAGAGCTATTATATAAAGAATTCATTAAATTGATCATTAAAACTAAGTACACATCAACATTATAAAATATATTGTAATTATAATTATTTAAAAATGAAATAAATATTTTCCTTTTCAAATGTATTTACATATTCCATAATCTTAATGGCGTATAAGGAAGTGTATTATAATACTTATTGCCCCGGGACGGTAATTAATTAATAAAAATAATAACTAATGATGTCCTTTTTACGTCAACTATAAATATTACAATAAGAAGTAGCTGAAGCTTGTACTGTACATTCTAATCCATAATAATTACTCGGATATTAAAATAATTTGATAATATATATGAAATATTCGCTCATCTTCCCGTAATTATAGATAGGAAATATTGTGGACTTGAGGTAGTTTGTTTTGAAATTTTTTGTTATCAGTGATGTGATAATATAAATTAATGAATATTAAATTTCTGATGTATCTGATAATTTGAATATTAAATTTAATATATTGTGTATTCTTTATAATATTTAATTTTCAATTTATAGCATTTAAATTAATTTATACATAAATTATAATGTGAAAAATTTAAAGGATAAATTGACATCATTCGTTAAAGATTTTTTTATTATTAAAGAAAAAAACGCTCTAAAATATTAAATCGATTATTAATTAATAACGACATAAGCTACTATTTTATATATAAAAATAATAGTTTTAAAGGTGCATTATAATTAATGGCCGGTTTTTGTGATTTGGTGAATGTAGTATATTTTAAAAAATTTTAAGTTATTATGGGTAACAGTTTTAAATAATTCATTCGATTTCAGCACTTATGGTTAAAGTACTGTACGAATATTATATATTATCTAAAAATATGTTTTTTCAGAATTGTATTTACGTATTATAGCTCAAAATTAATAATAAAATAATAATAATATTAATATTAAATAATATAAAATAAATAATTAAATAATATATATATTATAATTATTATTAAATATAATATTTAATTATTAATAATAAATTAATAATAATAATTATTATAATTAATTTAATTATATTAATATATTATTAAATAATAATATAATAAAAAATTAAATAAATATTAATATATATATATATATATAATTATAGATATATAATAAATACATTATAATATACTAAATAAATTATAAATAATTAATTAAATACTAATAAATAAATTAATTAATAGAAATTATATATAGTTATAAATTATATAATATAAACTACTAATCCATATAACCCTAAGATGTAACTGTTATGATTGATACCATCGCTATTATATAATTATCATTATATATATAATAATTAAATATTATATATATATATAATAATAAATTATATTAATATATATAATTATTATAATTATTAATAATATATATTTATATATAATATATAAAAATAATAATATTAAATTAAATTATTTTATATAATTTATAAATATTAAATAAATATAATAATATAATAATATATATATAATTATAATAATAAATATAATAATAATATAATTAAATAATTATATAATAAAATAATATAATATTATTATATAAATATATATTAAATATTAATATGAGATTTAATAATATTTATATGATATTTAATATAATTATTATATATAAATATCTTAATAATATATAATATATAATATCTATATTATTATATAATATATATATTATATATATATATTATAGTATATACATATATATAATATATATATATATTATATATAATTAATATAATTTTGTTCTAATATTCTTATATATATATCTCACTTTAATATATTAATGGATAAAATGTATATTTATCATTTTCTAATTAACTATTTCGATATATAGTGTAACTTTATATTAATATCTAAATAGTTTTCAAAGAGTTAATAGATATTCAGAAATTTTGCTATAGTTAATATATAAATTATTAATTGCTTATTTATAAAAACTATTGTTACTATATATATATATATACTCTCTCTCTCACCTATATTGGTAAAACTCACTCTGTATATATATATATTAGTCTAATATGACTTTGTAAGTATACTATTAGAATCTATAGTTCTAATGAGTCAACCTGAAGGTTTATTCAATTATGTATTATAAGAGGGTAATCCCAAAGTGCTGGTTAAAAGCATATAGACACGGCTAGATGAGTGAGATATTATGACAATCATATTCATGTTGGCAGACTCGATGAAGTGTCGTTAAGTAAATGCAAAGTAGAGAGCTATGCACGTAGACTAGCATGTATCTCTGCACACAACTTGTACGAGGTAAGACACCACACGCACATCGAAGTCTATGATGAACCAGCACGATATCATACAACTGAGCTATGGGTTCTGGTGGATTTATAGACGAGCATGAAGGGCAGCATTACTATTATCACTAGATCGTAGAAGGAGGTTATTGATAATAACGGAATAATCAAGGATCAGGTATACTATAAGAAATATGTCAGTCAAACTCAATATGTGAGAGTGTTGACGAGAGAATAAATACAAAGAGATCAGATCATGAGAGAAAGTAATAATATAACGCGATGAATGGAGCACACAGATAATAGTCAAGAATAATTAAAAGAAGCCTATATAACGAGTGCATAAAGTGTGAAAAACTGATAAATGTAATATAAAAAATTATAATGTAATGAAGAGGAAAAAATATGACGAGAAAACAAGTAGCATGGAGTTAAACTCACTCATGATGTAAAGCATATGTCGCAAAGATACAGTTTCTCTCACACTTGGTCTCAGTGGAATTATATCATGACTAGCTCTTTGGCTTTTGCTTAGTGAAGCCACTTACCGATAAATGTTATATACTCCTCCACTTATATATTTAATCATCATATTATTATACTTATATATATTATGCTAATAAATTTGTAGAACTCATGTTCATTAATTTATATCCATGTTATAATTTTTTTATCTATTGTATAATTTATGACTCAGTATATGTATAATCATATATATAATTTATATTATTAAGTATAATATATATATTTATATGTATCGATTTATTATTATATATATTTATAATTATGCTATTAATATATAAATAAATCCACAACTTTATAATATTTATAATAGTAATTATTAATTAATACGTTTAAGTAAACTAGTTAGTTATAAATTTTTAAATCAATATTTTCATAATTTAATATATTATAAATTCTTTGAAAGAAATTTATATATATTAATTTCAATTAAAATAATAAATTTATAGAACATACGAGATAAATATAATAATTTTATAAATATTTTGAATAATATAAAATTTTAATAATCTATTAATATTTAAAAACTAATCGGAATACTTTTAGCTCTGCATTATTTTAAGAAGATTATCTACGAAGAAAATTGTTTAAATTATATATAAATATATATTAATATTAAATAATTAAACCTACAGTATTACTATAATTTTAATATTTTATAAATAATTCCAATATTAAATAAATATAAATTTAATATATATTATTATAACAATGAATTAAAAATATATAATAAGATAAATATAATATAATAAAATAAATATTATTCTGGTACTGGTAATTTTTTATCACTAGTGATATAAAATATTTATTAGTATTGGATGGAGCGAATTTAGTTTTTCGTCATATTTACAGAGCATAATACGAAGGTAATATGAACTCATATTTCTTTCTTATATTTCTATCTTAATGAGTTAAATTGGTATGCAATGAGAAACAGACTTGGGCTACGTCTCTTGTTTTGTGGAAAGAGTTTTTTTAAATCAAATTTGCAAGTTTAGGAATTGATATATTTGTGATTTAAGGATATAATTGAGGAAGTGAATATAGTAATTTCTGCTCGTTTTGTGCCTAGCCTGGGGCGTTTTCATTTCAATTAAATTTATAGACCTAAAGTCCGCCTAAAATAGGTCGCTCTATTGCCACTCTCTTGAGTATGGTGTTAATGGGGGGGGTTAAGTCAATGATATATGCTTGCTTATAAATATCAGTCATATTTAAAAATATTTAAGAAATACTTTGATCTGCCCTTTAGATCCTTTATTATCTTTCCTACATCTAAGAAATGCGTATGATTTCCTGTGAGAGGAGGTTGTTTTTTTGTTTTCTCCGTTCTATGTATGTGCATGGCGTGATGTTTTAGCTGATAATTTGATAGGGAGAATTTGCTTAATGAGATAGACAACTTATTCCTCTATTTATTTTTCTGGTTTTTTTCAACCCTTCAAGAAGAATATGTTAGATTGCAATATTGCCTCATTTAGTTTCATGATTACATAGACATGAGTTGTGTCTGGTGATAGAATTCGAATGGCTTATTTTTTTTTCAGTTTTCACGATTTATAGCTTTGCCTCCACATCCTCAGAACGCTTCCATATTGTCGCATGGTCTTTTCGTCTATACATTTCCGTATATTGCTTCTGCATCCTCATTAGCCGTCGCTTGACCATTTCGCGTATCACTAATTATTAACTGTTAAGTTACTTTTCTCTATCACAGCTTCTTTCCTCATGTGTTCAGTAGAGAATTAGATCCTTGATTCTTTTCCAGTATTTAAATATTCTCATATTGTGGCACTCACTGGTTGTTATACGTCTCTGCCGTGCATACAATTATTAAGTTATTTTCCCTACCACAAGATCATTACTATTAGCAATTTTCCTATGTCAGGTGTTTTCTTTCTCATACTTCTTTCCTTACTTCCCTCGACCCACTTCGATGTGCTATATGACAAGAAATTCTTCCTCATAGCAGTTGTCCTACTACACAATCCGCGGCTACCTCTACGATTACATTCAGATTCATAGATGAAGATCTTCTTTTGTCATTCCTCTAATGGTCGAACACGCGCATCTTTTCGTATCACAACTGTCTCACATCCGACTTCATTGCTCGTTGCTGGCTCTCAAATTTAAAGATTTCGAGAGACCTCCACTGCAATTTTTGGTGAGCTCTCTAATCAGTCAATTATTCATTTCCTGTTATTCGCTTCCCAGTTTTTCTATCAATTTGTGGGACCACTTGTCATGGCGCAGGTCGTGGTGTGTCCAAAACATGTGTGCCTCAGATAATATCTAGAAAGCTTCGTTGTGAAAAATGTTATTTCGTGAGCTGCCTCTTGTATTTCTCTTTCTAAACTACACCTGTTATGCCAGCCCATATGTAGTCGATATGATTAGAATGCTGGCAACTAAACATCCTAACATTATACTCCATTGTATTTGAAGAATCTTAGTCGATTAGAGCTTTTGGGAATCTCTAATGCCTTTTTTTAAACAATTATTGTATGCAGCTCTGATGATCTAACACAGTCGATATTTTAATAGACTCAGTGCGAAAAGAAATTAAAAATTCTATTTTTATGTTCACTCCAGGGTCACTCTCAGTACGCATGGAATGTCAGTAATGAAACACAAATTCTATTAATTAAGCCTAGCATTGTAATCAAAATTATACTCTCAAAATTACTCTCTTAATGTATGTGACGCTCAGCTTTGTGTAGTTCGTCAACTCATAAAACGTAAACTTTGATAACGTTCAAATATTTTTATTTCAATACCATGGCATGTCTAAGATACTGCCTTGTGAAAACTCTCTCAAGAATGGGAATTCAGACCATTATCTGTTGGTAAGAGAGTTGGATTGTTATATTTATTTGTTAGTTAATAACTGTATATATTTTTTTGCTCTTAACACTATATCATGCATTTTTTCACATTAACTAATATATTATTAGGTCATCCACAATAAAACTTTCTGTTGATAGGTGCTTAATGCACGCCAACTAGACAAGCGCTTGCTCCTATGCTTTCATTTTAGGAAAACAAACACGGAGGAACCAAAAGCCCATCATTAATAACCTATCAATATACGTTTAGTTGAAAAATGTTAGAGGTTCTTCTAATACAATCATCTCGGCTTATTTAATATTGTTTTTACATCATTGGCATCCATAATTTTGTTTTTCTCGGAAGCACATTTCAAGAGTTGCTTTGTTTGCATTACAACAGGCGTTAGTGACAGGATCCAGATTGCAGGATGATTCAGAGATCATGAGCAACCAAAGCAGATTTAGGCGCCCAAGAGATGCGTAGAAGGTTGTTTCTCAATAATTATGTCTCTGATGTCTCTCGTTAATGTCCAAGCAGTTCTTAGTAAGAGATACCTTTTTCATCATTTTTATCGGTAAGAAACATCTTTGAGAGTGGGACGAGGATGCCTCTTGTATTGAATTTACTGCCGGGTCCACTCACCCCCCCCCCCCCCCCCTACTCTCTACATTCCCCCTGCAGGCCGCGCGATAACTCTCCAAGCCACGACCGATGGTGTTTAATACGTGACTAATATATCTCTGGTTTTACGATTCATTATAAGTTATTGTTCTGGTGGAGGATATTTCAGCGTGAACGACTGGGAGTATAATGTTATTGGGTATTACGGGGTCTATTCGATTGTGCTTGGGCCATCACCTATCAAGTATCTCCGATGTGGAATTTGATAGTCTGTGATATGTCTCCATGATGATTTATAACTGGTTCTCGCGTTGGGAGTGTGTCATGCATATATCAGAATTTAACATATATTGGTCAGTGATTATTATTTCCATCTTGTGCTCAGAGGCTGTATGTTAATGTTTGAATATGGGTGAAGTATGTATTCTGGCGAAACGTGATTTTACTGTTAAAAGTGTTGGTCAACTCCTACCATATATAATATATTATATAATAATAATTAATATATATATATTAATATATTATATATTATATATAATAATATATTAATATATAATATATTATATTATTAATATATTTTATATATTTAATATTAGATTATATAATAATAATTATATATATATATATTATATATAATATATATTATTAATTATATATAATATATATTATATATTAAACTGGAAACTCCTTTACTATAAGATAGCTTATATAAATATTAGAGTGATACGATTCAAATAATAATACCGTAATTAGGATATATTAATATATATATATATATATTAATATATTTAATTATATATTTATTTATTAATATAATATATATATAATTTATATATATATATATATTATCATATTAATATATATATTATTAATTATAAATATTTTAATATATTATTATATTTAATAAATATTATATATAATTATATAATATTATATATTATAATATATAATTAATAATATATATATTCTAAAGATCCATCACCTACATATTATATAAACTAATTATCGGTATCTGAGATAAATGAGATTTGTTGTTTCCACACACCATTTCTGTAATAGGTACTATTTAAATCTTTTAAATATACAGTATAGATTCGCCAGCGATTGATTTACATTTTCAGTAAAAGTCGATTTGAATAAAAATGTGTGAGAGCAAATTTTCAACATCAATATTATGATAAATAAGACCAGTCAACCAATTATCACGAATCATCTTTAAGAAAATACCTAATTATTTTTTAAGTTTACCAATCTATAGGTAAACTATATGACGTAACTTATAATTACATAAGCTTAGCTATAATTAAACAAAAATTTATTTTATTAATAATTTAATATTATTATATTCATTATGCTTTTGTTTTAAAAAAAAAATAATACTCGCAGTAATAACATTATCAGTAAGAACAAATACTCATTTTTGTTTCTCGTATAACTGTTAAAGTTATAATAAAAATTGACTTATAGACTTAATTGGATTAGCAGATAATGGTCAAATAGAGCCATATATATATATTATTATATAGTATATTATAATATATATATATATTATATATATATATTATTTATTATATATATATTATATATTTAATATATAATATTTAATATGGAGCCATTTTATTTTACTTTATTTTTATAGATTTATTCTTATAAACCCCGTATTCATTATATTAACATACTATATATAACTAATTATTGGTACCTACATAACAATTACATACAAATTTCTGCCCCTGGTAACCCACTAACTATTGGAAAGGGGGCCACCACCCGCCTCACAGAAAAGCCGGCCACTGCTCTTGGGCGGGTGGTTCCACAGGTCAAGTAAAGAAGTCACAGCGAAGGTGGTACGGGAGGCGTCGAGGGCGGGGCACTCCAGAGGAAGTGCTCCATTGTCGTCATGGGAAAATATGACATCTAGGGCAGCTTTGATTGGGGAATTCTATAAACGTTGTCAAGTTTGAATATGAATTTATATTGCATAAGATTTGATGGTGGCTTTGATCTGTCCGTGATTTGAGCTATGGGATATATCTATGTTTCCTCATTTACAGTAGACATACATTCTGTTAGGAATAAATTATATTTTGTGATGGGGTGTTTCTTTATTATTGATTGTAATGTAATGGGTTCGTAGATCGATTTTGCTCCAGGCAGATGTGGTTAGTTAATGTTGATTAATGTGGGTAATTGAATGAGAGTACCAAGACCTATTTGTGATAAGTGGGGGGAATGTGATGTGCAGATAATGTCTATAATAAATAGATTTGGCTGTAGTTGAGGAGGGGGGATTTTAGTCTGTTTGTCTGGGGGGGGGGGGGTGGTTGAGTGTAGGTTAATAAATTTGGTTGGTATTTGGTGGCATGGATGTGTTGGATTGAGTGTTTTCTAATAGTGAAATAAATTTTATTTTATATGTCATTATATTGAATTATTACTGTGCCTACTAAACACTGTGTCATTGATGAATTTGTGAACTATTCGTCATTGTTAAATTGCTGGTAAATGGGAGGTTGTTTTAATACATCAGTATTATTCTTAAGGGCAGTGTTTGTGTAACTATGTAACTTTATTTAAGTTGGATTGCTAATAGTGCTGAGAACCTTATTACCTTCTTCATTTAAGTTCTATATATATTTTGGTTTTCATATGTTGGTATTTTTATTATATATGAGTTGTTTGAAGAGTGTCCAAAGGTTGTGATTTATATAGATTAGCAAGATTTTAATAGAGATAGTAATAAAAGAGAATGTTATAATTTCCGATTATTTTTAAGTTTTATAATACTATTTAAAATCTTTTTGAGGGAATCATAAATAATCCTTTAAAGAGAGTCGTAAGTGAGTTCTAATATTTTTGGGTTTTGTTTAAGGGTATAGATGGGTCGTTGTGTTTCAAGAATTGACTATTGGGTAGAATGAGGATTGGTGGTGGTCTGTGGGTAGGATGTGATTTAGGGTAGATGGTGAGAGGGATTTAAGGGGTGAGTGCATGGGTTAGTCATTCTATATTGCCAATATACCTTGGTGTCTTTTTCTTAATATAAAGAGTGTAGATAGCCTAGAGGTATACTATATATAATTTGTAGGTCTTTATTGATATTGGTTGTGTTTTATTGTGAAAGTGGAAGTGGACAAAGATGATGATTTAACTAAAAGTATAAATGAAGATGTGGGATAGAGACTGATGTCAACTTTATTAGTTCTGCGTAGGATTTAATTGTTTGGTTTGTGGATTGGTTTAATAGGTTGGGCAGAAATCTTAGCTTTATATATAGAGAGTGTGGTGTTATAGTCGCATTCCTTAATGACACATGTGTGACGCCAATGGCGCCTGTGGTACGCCGGTTTTTAGAATTTTACTGTGTGTCATGTAGTTCCGACCGGGGTAGGTGTTTCTTGATAGTATCTTTGAGGCAATATCTTAATGCCTACTGGAAAATATTTTGAAGCCACGTTTTTATCATTGTTTTCTAGGTGGGACTGAAGATTTTTTGTATATATAGGGTCTGTATGTCGGGGGGAACTCTCTCCGTGCCAGAGTAGTGATCAAAGGACTTTTATTAATGTCAATGCATGAAAGTATGGACTTGTGTAATAAATATATGTTTTATCTGTGTGATGGTTATTGGTGGTAGTCGAAAAATCTATTTAATTCTGCTAGCTAAAACCCAAGTCTAATTAAATTTAATCTGATTGAATTGCCTTTAAATCCATAGTTGAGAATTCTGGGAGTAGGTTGATGTGTGGGGTTTATATTTTTTATATAATATTTCAAGCAGTTTGCTGATGGTGGGAATGAAAAGATGAGATTGGGCGATATAGAGGCATTGGGGAATTTGGGTTATTTTTTGTTTATTCTCAATTTAATGGGATAATGAATTGTCCTGACCTTAACAACTGATTTAGTGGTAAATAATAATGATTATAGTTTCAGGTAATTTGTGTTGAAATGTTAATTTTCTGTGTATAATGAGCAGGAATTGCTTTTACTTATATAAGGTGTTTTTTTCAAGTGGAAGTTGAGATTGAGTATCTGGCCATGTTAGCTGTGTGAATTTTATTAGGGTATGTATTGTTCTCATCTATATCATATGTTGTATTAAAAGTGATTAGGATGGTGAGGTTGGTGATCTGAGGGATGTTTTTTTGAGTTGTTTTATTTTGTTAAATTCTATTATATTGCTGGTTGAGATGTGGTTTACGAGAATATTAGATATTAGTGTCGTTTTAGTGTTTTGCGAGGCTTGTCTGCTTGTTGTATTTGAGTAAAGGGAGGGTGAGTTTGTACGTAGTAGGCAAAGTGGCATGGAGGAATTCGTGTGCAGGGAGGTGAGTGTTGTTTTAATTTGTGAGTTAGTTTAAGTTTTTTATAATAATAATCACTGCCACTGTTATTTCATTATTGATCTATGTAGTAGTACATCGTTGGGTTTTGTTAGTATTCTGTAAATTTTGTTGAGTAGCTAAGAGGATGCTTAGTGAGTTATTGCAAGATTGTACGGCATGCATGTGATGGCGTGAGAGACAATGGTCTAGTGTTAGTTAGATTCTTGGTTAAGTGGTTAAATGTGGTTGGATGGTTGCCTGAGTTTTCGGAGGGGTTTCTTGTTAATTATAAGCTTCGTACTGAATTCTCCGCGGGTGTACAGAGAATCTGGGAGTTCGATATGGCTGTAGGTGTGTGGACTCCTTAGGTTATGTAGAGTATTGGTTCTTGATTGTAAAATGATGGTGTAATGTCGTTTAAATGTGATAATGTGATTATTATGATGGTGTTAAAATGTTGCTATTATGTTACATTATTGTATGGTGTTAGTATTTAGGTTTATATTAGTGGATTCGATTTAATGGTTATGTATAATTACTAATAGAATACGCAATTAAAAAGTGAATAATGGATTATTTAGAAATAATATCAATACGTATAACTATAAGATCACTATTTCTGTATCTTTTGAATATGAATAACTAATAATAATTATAGCTATAATATTAATTGGTGAAATATAATATGATTAATTTATTTTATAATATTATTATGATATAAATTATAGTAAAATTGCCAATTAAATTATAATAATAACCGGTCAAAGAATTTAGTTTTTAAATATTATTAGTTACATCAACTCTACTGCAAACCGTGATATTAATTATAGGTGATTTATTTTATTTGTACCTCACATACTTCTATATAGTGATGGTTCAGTATATAAGTAAATCATATTAATTTTCATGATCCTCATGATTATATATATATATATATATATATATATATTGCTGTCTTTATAATGTTGAGTATATATTTGTTATATATATATATATATATATTATATATATATATATATATATGTGCTTGCGCGTGTGTGTGTGGTACTTTGATATTGGTAAACGCATGTAGACTATCATAACCGAAAAATTTTTAATTAATTTAAATTTTAAATATAAATTAATTATAAATGTAATTATATATTTCGATGTTAATTTATTTATTTATTTATTTATTTTTTTTTTTTTTTTTTTTTTTTTTTTTTTGTAATGAATGAAAAGCTCAATAAGAAGAGGAAAATTACATAATTCAAGCATATAATAAGGCATTTGAAACCCATTTAAAATCACAAATAAACAAAGAAAGTATTGAAAAAAAAAAAAGCTTTGACTTCAGTTTAAAAGTTTTTGAAACCTTTTTCATGGAAACACTAATCTAATGGGATCAAAGATTTCATACAAACACTAATTTTCCTTTCTCCTTCCGGTATATTTAATGTATTAATGTACTACTTTACTTATTTTTGTTCTTTTATAACCCATTGTATATGAATGTACATGTATATTATTGATATTTTATTTTGTGAGTACTTAAACCCATTAAAAAATAGAAAATAATTAGTGGTAAGAACCTAATATAACTACCTTATGTATATTATATATATATATATTATATATAATATATATATATATATTATTAATATATATATATATATTATATAATATATATATATATATATATATATATAACAGTAGACTCGCAATAACGGCTACGTTGCTTAAACGGCGTTGCGCAATAACGGCGCTCTTAAACTATTCAGTGTTGTGCAGAAGAAACGCACGCTTATGACAGAGCGAGAACGCTATCGCTCAAACTGTCGTTTTTTGCGAGAACGGCAAATGTCTATGTATGCAATGCAGTTGCGGTTCAGTTGTTTATCTGTCTGGTCGTAGTGTTCTGCAATTAGTTTGCGCAATTTTCCGGTGAGAACCTCCTGAAGTTGATTATACTGCTATAATCCTAAATTTACTTAGAGTGTATAAAATATAGGGCCATTCGTATCAAGTCCTCAGTTTACGGAAAAAGAAAGTTGGGAAAATTTTGACGGAGGGTAAAATGTTAAAAATTCTGAAGAAGTTATTAAAAAAATTAGACCCGTACTTTAACCAGAAGGCACAGACTCGTTATATCAGCATCGTAACTCCCGTCCGTAATATCAGCTTTGGAATGCAACACAGCGAATAATCGAAGAGTCTGTATTGTATATTTCACATGATGCAGGATCTCTGCTAAAGCAATACCATTTTACGATATCTCTGTAAACGAAGATGGTCATATCTCTCTCT
>JABUQX010021890.1:0-10000 GCA_015478945.1 Trachelipus rathkii
CGAAAGCGCTCACACAGGTGATAACTGCACGCCTCGTATTGGCCACAAACAATATTACTCACATCAACATATATTCACGGGACCCCCTCCATCTGTAAATTTGTCGTCGCCAGTACCCCGCAATACGTTCGACATTATCTCATTGATGTCCCAACTGAACCCTATTCGCCGTCGTCATTTTCCTACTTTTGTGGTCCATAGACCCTTCTAAAAAGATTGTCCCATATTCTTAATCGAAATCTCCCACTTAGTAGTAAACTTCATTATTCTTGTAGCTCCAGAGGCGAAATTTCTTTACATACATGAATTTGTTATGTAATATAGGACTATTTATGATGTAAGGATTTAATATTGTTTTATTTTTATTTTTTATTTTTGCTGAATATTATTTCGCCATTCAAATTTCCCTTGACATTCAAAATATGTACATGCCAAGATGATGATGATGATGTTGATATATATATATGTTATATATAAATATATATAATATAATAATATAACTATATATATATATATAGTATATATATATATATATATATACCTATATATATAATATATATATAAATAACTTAATATATTATATATATATAATATATATACTACGAATATATATATATATATATAATACAGTATAATATATATATATAATTATATATATATATATATATATATATATTATATATTAGTATGTGGTGTTGAGCGATGAACAAAGGGATAATAAAAATAGAAATGAAAGGGTGAAGAAAAACAGACATAAAAACCAACACATTCTCCCCTCTCACATCCATACACACGCACACACAATACGTTTGCGCGAGCGCACGCACAAATAAAGGATCAGGAAAAAGATCCACAAGAATTATTAAAACCTTATCCCAGTGTCAAAAAGATCACACACAACTATTATAATATATATATATATACTTAATATATATATTATATATATATATATATTATATATATATATATATATATATAGTATATATAATATATTATATATATATATATATATATAATATATACTATATATAAATATATATATAATATATATATATATAGTATATTATAGCTGGGCTGGGTCCGCTACACTTATTTATGGCCTAGAAATTACGCACTCATACAAGCCCCAGTTCAGGTGCATGCTTACTTTAGGATGTTTTTTTCTCCACCACTGATTATGATATAATATATATACCGGTATATATATATAGAAAGAGAAAGTATATCATGAAAGACAGAAGATTATTAGATATTATATATATATTTAAATTATATATATATATATAATATATATATATATATATATAATATTCTTGATGATTAGGACACCTTTCCAGTGTCTTTTCACTGAAATTGGTAAATTGGTAAAGAGTGACTAATCATTAATTAAAAATTTACTACTTATTTATTTATTATTTATTTATTTAATTATTTATTTATTTACATATTTATTTATTTTTTCTGGGACCCCTTCCGGGGGGTCAGAAGCCGACCCTCACTTAATGTCAAAGCAAAACGGGAAAATTGTTTGAAAAGGCAGAAAAACTCTTTCTTTTTCTTTTTTCAGGTAAACCCACAGATAATTGAACGGTTTAATAAAGGGATTTCAATACTTATGGGCCAAGACCCAAGCTTGGGTATCCGAGGCCGAGGTTTCCGAAATGGGTCGCCGTAATTAAAGATAATTTTTATTTAATTTTAAATTTTAAGTCTTTTTCATGTTTGAGACATGTAAAAACACGAAAATGAATGTTGATTGAAAAGTATTTTGTTACTCTGTGTTTAATTTAATAATAATTAATTAGTTCACAGTTATGTTATTGCATTAGCATTTTTAATATCAAAATAGATCCATATACGTCTCTAAGTTGATTGCTTTGTTGATTTTTTTGTCTTGACCAAAAAAATGTTAAAAACTTTCTGGTTTAATGGATGAGTCTTAAAATACACACACATATATACACACACAGACACATACACACACACACTAAAAACATCCAAAAATATCCTCTTTGTATAGGTTGCCTAGGTATATTTTTGCTTTACTGATGGTTTTTCTATTATACTTTTCATTTTTGGAACTTGATACCAAACAAATATAAAGTATTTGAGGAACTTCTGTGAGTCTTGTCCAGAATAGGGTTAGCCGCAACACCCGCAAGGTGCGGTGCGGTTCAATGTCCCGGTGCGGTTTTGTGCTGTACCGATAATTTCATAGCTCGGCCAACCCTAGCGCAGAACCTTTGATTCCGCAAAGTCCTCCTCGTAATCGTCATCTATAGAGAATAATCAGATGAATTTTAATTTCAAGTTAAATTCAGTAAAATATATTTTACAAAATGAATTTCACAGTTAGGTTCATTTTAAATAATTGAGCATGTTTTGTCTGACTTACGTCAATGTTTTATATGCCTTAAATAGATAGTATGCCAATCGAATGTAATTAGGGAGTCCGTAGGAGTATTCGATCAATATACAGAAAATAAATAGTAGGGACTTTAGGATTGGATTGAAACAGTTAGAGATTGTCTTAAGGAAAGGAATGTGAACTTAGCACAAGTGAGAAGAATGGTGCATAATAATAGGAGTGAATGGCGTGGTTTTATACCTAGCCCAAGAGATGAACCCCCGGCATTGACGAGGTGCCACAGTTGGTGACTGTCACGGTGGATGAAGCTTCAGGTTGAATTTTGGCCGTGACGGATTCGCACTTAAAGGTATGAGGGGAGATTGTCCGATGATTCTTTCTTCGATTTAGGTTATGGTCTTCTTCTTAACTATTATATTTCTGGTGCATGTTTTCGTACCCCAAGCCTCTTCCAGGGGAGCCAAGAGGAGGCTGATAGATGGGTAGATTAGGATAATATAGTTAATGAAGCCTACACTGAAATTTATTTTATTATATACGAAGATCAGCTTCATTTGTCAAATTGCCAAAATATTTACACTGAGGAAACAAGAGATTGCCCATTTTGCTGAAATTTAATTTTGGATATGAGAAAAAGAGGTTTTCGAGCTAATTCGGTTCTTCAGCTGACGCGGATGTGACACACATCCTCAGTTTGTTGAAAGGGCAAATATTTACTAATACCCAATTTTTTGCTGCTGAGCCGTTAATTATTTGGCCGGGCCCTACTCCGGTTCAGGCAAAATCATTTAAAAATTTCCGCCTCCAGCTCCGATCCCCTTCATTTTATAGAAAAAGCAATTTTTTTTCACCCGGCTCCGACTCCACCCGAAACCTTACAGCTCCGTGGCTCAGGATACCTATTCCTTTACCTAATATTTAATAGAAAACATTCAAAATATCATCTAATTATTATTACATTCCTACAAATATGTGCGTATACATATTCTTTACACTCGAATAAAAATAACGTCAGTAAAATCATATTTTTCATATTTTTGAAAAAAAAAATAATAATTAATTTACACAGGAAATAATATAATTTTTCTCTAAACACCGTTAAAAATATTTGAGGAATATAATTTTTGTTTTATTCTGATTATTTCGAGTGCAATCTTCTCTCTCTCTCTCTCTCTCTCTCTCTCTCTCTCTCTCTCTCTCTCTCTCTCTCCTCTCTCTCTCTCTCTCTCTCTTCTCTCCTCTCTCTCTCTCTCTCTCTCTCTCTCTCTCTCTCTCTCTCTCCATTTTTCTCATTTTCATTCTTACTAGTAAAGATATTTTAATCCGTGAGACATTATGTGTCTTGTCACCGAATTAAAAGAAATCCAATGGACAAACTTTTCATCAGCAACAGCAGAAAGCAGCACACTATAAACTCAATAATATTTCTTTTTGAGAAACGAACAGTAACTACAATGATATATATTATTAATAACAGTAACAACAATATATATATATATATATATATATATATATAATATATATATATATTATATATATTATATAATATATATATATATATATATATATATATAATATATAATATTATTATATAATATATATAAATATATATATATATATAAGGGTCTTTTAGGAGAATGGCTGACAAATCTATGAAAGGTGTTTTGTTTTTTTTTAAATATAGTGCTACTATAGGCTTACCAACAATGAATTTGACTGGTCCCTGACAAGATTCAAAAGTTTGAATATTTATTAAATAATTTTTAAAAATCACATTTTGTTAAATATTGTTTTAAAAATGAAATATTCTCGAAAAAGTACGACACTTACAGAAAACCCAATTACATATTTGGAAATCAGCGGTGTATAAAGCTTATTATAAAAATGAAAAAAAAACAAAAAAAAAACAAATTTTTTTTTTTTTTTTTATAAATAAATATCTCAAAAAAGTACGACACTTAGAGAAAAACAAATTAAATTTTTGAATCAGCGTATAAAGCTATTACAAACATATGTAAAAGAAAAAAAATAAAATAAAAAATTTTTTTTTAGGGCGGGCTCGAGCCGACTGGGGACATAAGGGGGACGTTTTCCATACCCCGTAGGGGAGGGGCGGAGGAAACCCCCGACACCCCAAATACCAAAGAGCGGGATTTCCAGACCCTCCCCGGAGTGGGGGGAAATAGTCCTACCCGTCGTTCCCCGGAAGGCCGAGAGACCCCGACTCCTGCCATCTTTGCGGTTTACCCTTGGGTATTTCTTTAGTTAAAAAAAAAAATTTTTTTTTTGAAAATTACGGATCCGTAAAACGTAACTGGTCCTATATATTTTTTAATAATGTCCGTACCAACTGAAATTCATTGGTTGGAGCAAATAGTTAGCAATATATTAAAAAAAAAAACAAAAAAAAAATTCAAAAACTGACCCATTGTGTAAAACAGAAAAGGTCCTATATATAATAGATATATATATATATATATATAATTATATAATATATATATATATATATATATAATTATATAATAATATATATATATATAAATATATATATATATATATAATATATATATATTTTAAGGGTTATTTTTGATTTGAATAACCACCTTCAATAATAGAATATTAGATGTTGAAGAGAGTGAGCGTGGTCCGATAAGTGGCGTTTCTTCCCGGAAGCTGCATTGGATACATCGGTGTTGCTAGCAGCTTCCTAATAATGTAATCCCAACATTTAATTACTAATATATAATATTATATATATATATATATATATATATATATATATATATATAGATATATAATATATATTTATATATATATATAGATATATATATATATATATATATATATATATATATAATATATATATATATATATATAAATAATAATAATAATAATAATAATAATAATAATAATAATAATAATAATAATAATAATAATAATAATAATAATAATAATAATAATAATAATAATAATAGTAAGATGATAACGATAACAACTAAGATCAATAATTAATAACAGCGGCATCAACAATAACAACATCAACACTAATCCCTCTACTAATGCAGAACACAAAATCAAAAACACTCTTACAAGCGCAAACAAAATTTTACCTTCCGTTTTCTAATTTGTGGTGAAGCTCTGTTTCTAATTTGCTATGGACTTTTTTTTTTATTAATTAATGGAAGACAAACACGGTCTTGTTTTTAAATTATTTTTCGTCCCTTTCTCGTTACAGAAAATATTTATATTGGCATTAATCCTTCACACACACACACACATACATATGTACGTTTGCACAAAGACACCCATAGGGAGGGATTTTTGTGTTTACTTTACTATGATTTTTCTTATTATAAAAGAAATGTCTTTAAATTACACAGAAATATATTCTTAACTCTAAGTTATTTAAGTACCGAGGTGCAGAAGGAAGTTATCTTAATAACATCTTAAATTTCCTCTCCTGTCTAAGCGAATGTTTCGATGTTCTTTGGGGAATTGATGACAGAATCTTTAAACTTAAATATGCGAATATTTTATTTTTTTTTCAGTCCATCTACATCAAACAAAAATAAAAATGACGTAATTCTGCGGGATTTCAAACAATGATTTAAATTAGTTTTTCTGTATATCTTTCCACATGTTTTTTTTTATTGACAATTGAGAGGCCACAAAAAAATTCTGGGAACCTCAATATCTCTAATAGAAAATATACTGTTTACATTTGATCTAAGTAAAAGTTTAGCTTGATATATTCCGAAACTATTTAAAAAAAATCATCTATCGTTTTTGTTAATAATATTTTCCTTATAAAAAGTTCAATAATTTTGTCATAAATGAAAAATTGCGATACTTTTTTCTTCTGCTCATCTGGTTAATAGGAAATTTTCAAAGCATATTCGATTGGGCGTGTTGCACATTTTTATACATAGAGGATTTTTTGTATACCTAGCCACTCTTTTTTCAGATGTCAAACGGAGTGTATTCAAAAAATGTATTTAAAAAAATATGTAAAATCCGTTGTTCCCTCTTTAGCATCTAGAGTTGCCTCTTGTCTTCACATCTCGCATTCAGTTCTGGATGATCTGGATAAAATTCCTTGGTGAGGTAGCCTTAACCTTGGGCCTTAAGACAATCAGTTCTTTTAAAAAAAAAAAAAAAAAAAAAGACAATTTCTGCATATTCTCCTCTCAAACACACCACCCAACTTTCCTATATTTCAGACAGTTCTACCGTCTTCAACATTAAAACATAATAGACATTCTTACTTAGTAGTAATATAAGCAGCAAATTTTCTTGAAAACCTCGCGTCA
This sequence comes from Trachelipus rathkii, assembly GCA_015478945.1. Classification (NCBI taxonomy): domain Eukaryota; kingdom Metazoa; phylum Arthropoda; class Malacostraca; order Isopoda; family Trachelipodidae; genus Trachelipus; species Trachelipus rathkii. The sequence continues at coordinate 6,679 of JABUQX010021890.1, forward strand.
CAACGGTTGCTAAGGCAGATTTCAAGAAGCTTGGAGTACAGTTATGGTTGCTAGAGCTCTTTTCTTCGGCACAATAACTATAATTACACATGGGGTCATATCGCCACCGTATGGAGCACAGTTCGTATACATTTGGAGGGGATCTAGTTCCACCCATCTTTCTAGAGAGATTTTTTAGTGTTGAGTTTAAGGCTAGAAGATTAATAAACTGGTCCTTACTTACTAAATCTCTTGACCTTTTATATATGCGATGCGATGTTGCCTTTTATTTCTTATATATATATATATGTACTATACTGGCGATGTGCTCGGAATTTCTTTACTCACATTCCACCACTGATGAGAAGTCCTCTTATAGCATAATGAGGGAAAAGTTTGGAAATATATATATATATATATATATATATATATATATAATATATATAATAATATATATATATATATTATATATATATACTTATATATATACCTAGTATATATAATATATAGGCCCTTTATTTTACGACTCCGTCTGTTTGATATATATATATATATATATATATGTAAATAATAATATATTTATATATATATATATATATATATATATATATATATATATATATATATATATATATATATATATATATATATATATATATATAATACTAACAATGAATTTAAGTGGTGACGGACATGACTCAAAAATATATAGGACCTGTTATATTTTATGACTCCGTCAGATTTTTTTTTTTTTAATATATTTCTTGTATATGATACTAACAAATGAATTTAAGTGGTAACGGACATGATTCAAAAGTTCGAAATATTTTAAATAATTTTTAAAAATCACATTTATATTAAAATATTTTTTAAAAGGAAATATTTCGGATAACCCGCAAACACCTTTGCAAAAAATTAAATTAATTCTTCTTTTTTGTGTTTTATTTTAAAAAAAAAAAGTAAAAAAAAAAAATTCTCAAATAATATGTTTTAGGAAATATATGTTTTTAGGGGGCTCGAGCCGATGGGGGACAGAGGGGGGGACGAAGTCCCCCTCCCGTCGTCCACCTAGAGGCCGAGAGACCCCGACTCCTGATATCTATGCGGTCTACTCTAGGGTATTCGTTAGTTTTAAAACATAAAAACGACTGTATATTAAAACAGAAAGTATATATATATATATATTATAATATATAATATATATTTATTATATAGTATATATATATATATTATATATATATTATATATAATATATATATATATATATATATATTATATATATATAATATACGTAATTATCCGAAAATATTTCACTATTAATATTTATAATATGTACCTCTCAATAATCAAAAAATATATAGTTTAAATATAAATAGTGATTTATATTTAAATAATAATTATTTAAAAATTAATTGCGAATCTAATTGTGTAAAATTCTATGTCCAGAATAGTTACCAACTTAATCATTGTATAAGTATCAATATATACTTTAAACCTATATATATTGAAATAAAAAAAAAATAATACAATAATAAAAATCAAAACTGACGGTCGTAAAACGTAACTAATAGTTACATTATAATATTATATAATAATATTATATTATATAATATATATAATATAAACCATTGAAATATACAATATTATCCTAAATATATGTGTTATTTGATAGTAAAAATATAATTAGCATAAAAATAGTCTGTTATTAAATAATGTACTTATTAAATACTAAATAAAATTTTGGTCTGATAAAAATATGTTAATTAAATAATTACTATATAATGTAAAAATAATATTTAAGCTTTAAGTAAGCACAAATAACCATAAATAAACATATAAAGGTTTATAATACCATCTTGTAGTTTTATAGAGAAAAATAATTAATATATTTAATGAATAATATAATTATTTACGTTTTATGATTATATAATGTTCTATAGTGAATTTCACTTTATATTGATACGCTCATTTCCTCGAGATCTACGTGAACTAGAAAAACAATATCACTTATTTTGTATTCAGTATCACTATCAATAAATTTGAGTCATATTTTAAATAAAGTCAAAAAATACCTAACCATTTACTTAGTTTATAATATATATATTATTATAATAATATTAATATATATATAATATATATATATAATATATATATATTAATTATTAATATATATAATATATAATATATATATATATATATATATATATATTATATATATTATATATATATAGCTTAAACTATACGTGTCAGTATAATATATTGATCTAAATATTGTGCAGAACGTCCCAGCGGTCTGGAAATTCTTGAGGTGATACAAAAAACATATGTACTCGAGCAGGCTGCATCTCGTCTCTCTCGCCTTTCGCTTTATCTATGACTTACTACCCACACGCAAAGTGCACAGAGACGAACCTACTTGTATGATGACAATTTCGTGTTCCCCCAAGAAATTCCGAGGGAAGCGACAAGTCGCCCACCGTCTATGTATTTTTGGTACAGAGAAGACAGAATATGATATATCAATTACGACACGTTAGTCGCATAATTAAATAGTTTTTTAATAGTTAGTACTATATATTTTAATATATAATATAATATGTTATATAATTGTAACATATTATATATATATATATATATATATATATATAATATATATAAAATATATATATATATATATATAATATATATATATATAATATATATGGATAAACACCATGGTTTGTTTTTTTAAGCAATATATTTTTGTTTTGTTTGTTTTTAGCTCTAAAAATGCAATTTTAATAAATTTATTTTTGTTTATATAATATTTAGATTATTTATATTAATATTCTTATAAATTTTTAGACAAAATATTTATATTAAGCATTTAAAAGCTACAATTTAATTTTAAACAGACATTTTTGCACTTTTCTCAAAAACATATATTTAGGACTATTTTCAATGTTATATATATATATATATATATATATATATATATATATATATATATATATATATATATATATATATATATATATATAATATATATATATATATATATATATATATATATATATATATATATATATATATTGATTATTAATTATTAAATATTAAATAGAGAAAAATAAATTATATTGTTTATTAAAACTCTTTTTAAAATTTGAATTAATTTTTGGCCATTTTTTTTATTTCAAATTTTCTTGGAAAAGAAAAGCATAAAAAGTTTGGTCACTTTAAATGTAACTAAGAATTAAAAAATATAACAATTTTAATCAGTAATTATTTATTAGGTCTCTCTCTCTCTCTCTCTCTCTCTCTCTCTCTCTCTCTCTCTCTCTCTCTCTCTCTCTCTCTCTCTCTC
>JABUQX010021890.1:15000-45010 GCA_015478945.1 Trachelipus rathkii
TGTCATTTCAAATGAAAGTTAAAACTATAAAATAAATAACAAATACCGATTTTGCGACATGTTGATCTAGTCAGATTATGATCTTGTAAATCTAATTTGTAAGTTTTTTTCGCCCTTCATCACTGTCAGTCCGTATTGTTTCTTTATTAATAGTTTGTACCTTTCCAATTTCAATGTCAGGCAATCGTTTGATTATTTTCTAATGTTATCGTGTAGTAAATGAAGCTCATTTTCATGGGAAAGGCAGCATCTGTCATATCTATTTTAATAGTGTGTTTTTGGGCTGATGATTCAGAAATCAGAATAGTCGTTATTTCAAAGTTAAACTTACATATCATAATTATATCATTTGTTGACACTCGACAGTATATATATATTATATCATATATATTAACATTATTAAAATAAATTCATTGTTAAAAATTGTGGGAAAGTAAAATTTTAACTCGGTTTTAGTTTTTTGTTTAATTAATTAAGAATTGTTATTCAAATTCAACATTTTCAAAATCATTTTCGCTTTCAGTTCTATTACTATTCGTTATTACCTTTTAACTACCGATCATTTCTCAAAGCCTTTATTTTTTATTTATTTTTTAAATAGCTTCTTCGGCTATAATTTTGTGTTTTCTTTAAGCTCATATTAAAAGAATTTTTTTTAAAAATATCAACGTAATAAGAAAACAGGGGTTTCGTAAAGTTAAATACACTAAACCTCTCACTATGATTAACCAAAATTTTTCCAATTCTAACTCAGACCCTAACCTTGACGCCAAATTACATAAGATGACGCATATTATAATTGAAATGTAGATTGAAAATCACCAAAGACATTTCACGACTCAAATGTTTTAAGAATCTAACTTGTTTCTTGCCATCTTAAAATAAATTCTATTTGTTTTACAAATTCAAATTTTAACTGCTAACTACTCTTGAAGGGTCATGTCAATATCAATTAAAAATGGATTATATCAAAATAAAGAGCATATCACCCTTCCAAAGTCTTCACAACCTTTCTCCTTCTGTAATTAAATTACCAAATGGTTTAAATTAAAATTTCAATTGTTTTAATTAAATTAAAATTTCCTATTATATATTATATATAATATATTAGTATATAATATATATATGTATAATATATATTATGATGTTATAGTATAGTATAATATATAGTATATAATATATATATATCACTATATATATATAATTCGTGTTATATTATATATATATATTATATAATAGTAGTATTATATAGCTATATATATATATACTATAGTACTATATATATATATTATATATAACAAATATATAATATTATATATATAATATATAACGTAGGTAGTGGTTAGTGATTGCCTTTTTACCACAGTAGGTTATTATATATGTATATTGTTATAGTATATATATATAGTATACTATATATATATATAATTATATATATATGAATATATAAATATATATTATGTTATATATGTATATTCATTATATGGTATATATATATATATAGTAGCTATTATGAAATTGTAGTATATAGTATATATATATATAGGTTATTAGACCGAAAATTTTCAATAATATTAATTATATTAGTACTATAATAACTTAAATATATTATATATCGTTTACATTGTATATATATATAGGTTATTATATATATTTATTATATATATATAGATATATATTATGCAAATCATATATAATATATATTTTCATATATATATATATTATTATATTATATATTTAGTATATATTAAATAGATATATGTATATGTATCATATATTTAATATATTATAGTATATTATATATATATTAATACTTATATATAATAGTATATATATATATATAGTTTATTATAAGTCTTATAATACTATATATCATATATATATATACTAGTTTTATTATAATATGTAGTATATATATTATTTATATATGTTATGTATTATTATATAATTATAGTATATATATAACTATAGTATAATGATATGTATTTATATATAGTATATAGTATAGTACGTACTATATACTATTTAACATTTATATCATATATGTTATTAATATATACGTTATATATAGTATATAATGGTCTATAGCTTAATGTATATTTCCATTTTAGAGTTAAGACCTTAAAATAAAATATGGTTTGCTATTACATTAATTTCAATTTAAAACCTTAGATAATTTAAAAAAAAAAATTAAAGGATTTAGAGACCGCACTTATCATATCATATATATATTTTGGAACTAAACAACTTAACCTGGTTCAACTGCTTCTACGAAAGCAAAGCACTTTACCTATTTTTTTCGATTTTTGTCACACTTTTCGCAACTTATTGATAATTTACTCATTCAGCCTCTTTTGAATGACTTTTAACAATAAGGAAATTATAATTTCTTTCATCATCATCACCATCATCTACCTACTTTCCCCAGATCAGAGGTGAAGTGCTCAACATTAATCGAAAACAGAAAAGTAGTAGAAGAACACGACCAAAGTCGAAAGGATGGCTTCTACCACCCCTATACCTCTTATTTTTTCATCACCTCATCCATATACAAATTAAATAGGAAAGGAGACATAACACAACCCTGCTTCACTTTACTTTTAATTTCTTTCATATAATGAAATATTTTGTAAATTCTTTTAGCAATTGTTTTTAGGATATTTTAATATAGGAAAATTTAAGAATTTAATTATTTTTCTATCCCAAACACAGCCATTTCAATTTCACCACACAAAGAAACGTCTTTCCTTAAATTGTGTAGAGACAAGCAACATCTGACTTCTTCATTGAAGCACATCCTGTCCTGCAGTCTCTTCATTGAGGCCAATTTCTCTTCTCTATTACCATTTCATTTTCAGCAGAATTTTTCGTTTTTAACATAATCATTCTTTCTGTCATTCTTTCGGTCACTTTTCTTCGAATTATTCTCAGGCTTTTGATTTTGGATCGAAAATTTTTCAAAGAACTGAAAAAAAAATTATTTACAAAACTACAGAGAGAACATGGAGTTGGTCCTCAAAATGCAACATTGAAAACTGCCTAAAGACTTTAAAAAGACTTTTTTAAAAAATAATTTTTTTTTATTTTTCTAGATTTAAAACCCTCACACTTCTGTTTCCCTTTGCAATATTTGCAAATATATCCCCTCACAATCTTCTTAAAATGAATAAATATAGTAACAAACCTCAGTTCTTACTTTAAGTAAATTATTTTTAGGCAACTGCTCATTTGTATTGGCATTGGTAAAATTTCCATCTTTGTCGTCCTTGACTCCTGGTTCTCTTGAAGGGACATGCTCCTTTCCTGGGGCCAATAGATGGGAATTTATCTGAAAATAAAAATCTAATTTTGAATTTGAAATAATTATAAAAGTAGTATATATGTTTCTCTGTATGCTAAGAACCGACTCTGTAAGAATTTGTCTTCTGTAGAAATGTAAAAACAATCCTTATTTCTATACCTCTGTATTTAACTTTAAATTATCAAATTATTTATCAAATATTTAAGTTTTTTTGAAACACGTTAATATCAAATTAGACAAAGATAAAAAAAATGAAAATACTGTTTTGCAAAAAAGACAGTAAAATTAATTTATTTGACATACAAGTAAAAAAAAAACAAACAAACAAACCTCTCTCGAAATTTCCTCAATGTCTTTTTCTATTTCTTCCTTCTTTTCATGGATTTCTTTAGTTATTCTGAAGGTTTCTTCATTTTCAAATGTCTGGATTGATTTCATGTAATTTTTATTTATCGACTTAAAAGTTACAAACATTTTTTCAATATTTCTTGAGACTTCAGAAATATACTTTTCATACTGAAAATGAATTTCACATAGGACATGTTTAATAATATAACTTACATTTTTCATATATATTTTTCAACAAATATTATTCAAGTATTATTCAACGAAATTGTTAGAACTTTAATTAACCTTCTTGTGCAGTTTTGAAATGTAGCGTGTAATGTACTCTGGGAATTTGATCTCAAAGCCACTTATTAGAGAAGTGAAATTTTGTATGCTTTGTTGAGTGTTAATGGCTTTTGGTTGATATTTAGGGAAAGTTGTTTTCTTATAGTTTTGGTGGAAATGAGAGTATCACCTTTTTGTAGTTTGTGTATGATTTTCTGAGTGGAAAGTTGTATATTGATATTTAGGTGTATTTTCCTGATTTTATATATAAGGGTAATATTTATAAGAGAGTGAATATATATTAGGCGTAGTATATATATATAGTATATATATATTAAGAGAGTGTGCTTCGTGTCAGTAACTCACGATCCTACCTCTGAGTATTGTCACGAACTAGTATTTTCTATTATATGCCTCAATCTCTACTCTAATACAATACAAACATATATATACCATATGAATCGAGAGGAGGAAGTAGTAAGTGAGAAATGCAGAGGGTAGTAGATTTATAGAGAGTGCATATAGAGTATTATAGTCCATATTAATTCTGAGTTCTATTTAGGTAAGTGGGCACAGAACTCACTGGGTCAGTCCCAAACGGAGATTAGCGAGCGACATTTTCACCACTTAATCCAAAAACTCGGACCGAGGGGATGCGCAATCCAGTACGGGTCCTAACTAATGTCCAAGCCAGAAATCTCGTCGCTCACACTTCATATCTTCAACGACCAAAGATGCGATTAATAAAGCTGAGTTTTACAATGAGCTTGACAGCAACCTGCTTTGCTGAACTCATTTGGAAATTCTAGGCACCGTGGACGTGGTTTCGAAACCAATAGCGACCTTCTTTGCAGAAGCATACGAGAGTGTGTGATTTTGTTTGTTATATAATAGATTGTTTGTTGTATGTGTTGGCTATGTTTATAAGTGATGTGTGGGTAATGGTAGTGTAATTCATATATCAATAAACCTAATTAAACCTTAGCAGAAATCGCCCTACTAACATTAATTTTTGTAGCTGTCAGATAGCGAATCAGAGACACACAAACTTCTCTCACAAGATGTAATATGAGCACAATCAAATAGCTAATCATTGTTTCCATTCGCACAGCAGATTACCCAGATCAAAAATGAACTAATGAATTAACAGGTAATCATATATATTTAGGCTATGAGGAAACTAACCAATGAGTATAGGAGTATAAGAATATATAAGGAGTAGAAAGGAAATAGAGTAGAATATGTACCTATATAAAGATAAATCTAGTACTAATAGTATGTATATAGAGATTGGACTATAGTAAGGAAAATCTATAGGATATATCAATAGACCTAAAGAGATATGGATATTTATATACTCTATTATATTTACAACGTTGGAGTATTAGATATACATCCAAGTATTCTATTCCTGGATGGGGAGGGTCAATGGGCAGAACCAAGCCATAAGATTATCCAGAACCAGATTTGGATGAAAAATTATTGTGGAAGAGATTACTAACTAGATTAAAATAATAGGAACATGAACATAGACCTTACCTAATAATACGAAGTTGTTCAACTTATATGTAAGTGTTGCGAGCAAATCAAGAGTGCCCAAGAAGCATTAGAATATTAAAAGGAAATTGTTCAATTTTTTTTTGTTGAAAAAGAGGCCAACTTTTTTTTTTTCCTTCCTCAGATATCAACTATACGGTTGTTACTGGATAGACAATCTTTGGGTGACAGCTGGAAGGATGAAAAGTTGGTAGGTCATTGCAACAGATCTGAGATGAAATGAAAAAGCACAACAATCGCGAGAAAATAATCCTGGACACAGAAGTATCAAATCTTAAGAGCAAGGGGATAACGAGACCCGCAAAATTGGCATCCAACTTTGGAAAAGAGTGGAATACAGCAAAACAGTTTTTTTCTTTATTTTTTTGATATTATACCTGGATATAATAAGGACAAGACCAAGCAGAAAACTTCACACAACCCTGTTTTTTCTTGTTAGCGAGTTCGGAAAGTATAAAATATGAATTTTTAGAAAATCATAGGAATCAGAGAGTTTCCCGTATTGAACTACTTGAGATAATCTTGGGTACAGATAAGGTCCAGATATGATTACACAGACGAGATCCAAAAGAGTTTGACCAGAACCTAGGATTGTCCATACTCAGCTGTGAATCATTGATGAATCGTGATAGTGTGTAATATTCACAGTAGAGAAAAGAACATTCAATACCTCCTACATATGACTTCTTCATGTATTGAATAGTTTCAAACGCCAAATCTCTTCTAAGAAGTTATGGTGGAACTATAAAAAGATGGCATTTGAAGCAAGTATGACCAAGAATTTGCGTGGTCCTTGATGTGTGAGAACTATGAAATAGTCCTAGATGACTGACGGTCAACAACGTGTGTGGGAATGCAATCTCAGCTACAGGCTACAGTATGTCAATTTATGGAAGGGACCTGCTCATAAGGAGAATATGAGAGATATTCCAAGAATTATCAAGAATACAGAAGTGTAATAGTGGATGGTATAGAGATTTGAAGGTGGAGGTATGAGCACATGAGTTGTTCTCTCTCCATAGAGATAGAGGAATTACTCCAACCTTTACATCCTGGCACACCTTTCACGATGATCAGTTGCTATTCATAGACCATCAATTTGAAGAGTTTAGAAGACAGACAAGATATGTAGGTTTGTCTGAATATTGTACTCTCCTAGTCTGATTTGAAAAGCACAAGTGCGATGAAGAGCCGAATAGAACTGGGTCTAGTGTGGAATTATGTCTGCAAAATCCAAACTGGATAGAAGAAAATGCATGAAGGTTTTCTAACATGGGGAAAAGACATTTGCATTGCAACCCTCCTTCCATAAGCCTGCAGATTTGGCACATCAACATGATGGATCTCCGGTTGTTTTCCAGAATTAGGTCTTTCTATCTCAAGGTTTAGTTTTACAAGTGATGTGAAACAGAAGGTAAGCTATTGAATATCATGCAGGCTGGAGATGCCGCTGAAAGAATATTTTAAAATAAACAGCAACCATGAAAAAACTGGAAAATTGGCAAAGTGATAGAGAACAAGAAATGTTATTTTTTTTTTTTCACAGTGAATACCAGACACGCAATGTATTCTAGCCAGCCCTGAATTGCCCACGCCCCAGAGAACAAGCACGATCGAACCATCATGGATTTTGAGGAGAAAAAGATTTAGTCCAAGATGGAAATGAACCCTGCTCATCCCATCAACAATTACAGTTCCAACTTTATCGGCCGAAGCTGAAGCATTTTAAAAGTCAAACCAGTCACTCCAATTATAGTTAGCGTAAGAACGCAACGCAATGCCCCCCAATCGGCCCGATCATAAGTGCCAGAAAAACCACATAGGGCAAGATTGAGATGTTGGAGGAGAAAGTATAAAATTAAAAAGCATATAAGTTAAAAGTCAGATTTACCAATGGAAGCGAAGGGTGGTGTATTTATAGAGAGAAGTGAGTGTTGGCGAAACATAGGTCAAGTTGTGTTTCAAGAATCAGTTGGGAACGGATCAGGAATGTGGTGTAGGTTCTTTAATTCCGTAGTTTCCAGAATCGTTTGAAATACTGCATTATTCGTGGCTTCCCTCCGCCACCGTAATCAGTATGCAAAAGGAACCAACAATTCAGTGTTGTGTACATCGAAATTCCCAAAATAGAGACCTCAGTATTTGGATGAAAAGATATAAAAGTCTCGGAAGTAGTAAGGTAAGGTAATCAAAAAAGGCATATGAAAATGCTGTCGTGTTATGAGAAGCGTAGCAGAAGGCCATAAAATTAATTGTATAGAGAGGAAGAAAGATTTAAGCCACAGAACCATCGAAGTTAGAAAATTCTGAAGATTCTGCCGAGACGTGTTTTAGGAGTGTTTAATATTTACGTAGGCCCATACTCCACCCTTCAGACGAAATTATAAAATAAGTATAGTTGGATATATTAAAGGAAGTTGAAAGGATGGAATTCTTAGGGCCATCTAGGTCTCGACAAGTACAGCATAAAATTAAGGGTTAGAGTTAGAGAGTGGTGGGTATTTCCCATGGATGCGGAGTTAGGAGGTGCAAAGGCATTGAATGTTTGTAAAGTCAAAAGAAAGCCACGCCTGTGCAAATCCAGACAGAAAACACCAAACACAATACCAAAAAAAAAACAAAAAAAAAAAAAAAAAAACAGACAAAAACAAATAGCAAAAAACCAAAGAAAATGGAGGACATAATTATTCGTATCTAAAACCTAAATCTTAAAACCTGAAATTTTAAAAACTGTATAAACGCCTATTTAGAACAAATTATCGAAAATATGACATAATGCGCAGAAAAGTTTAAGAACACCGCGACACTCACGACGCTCTCACGAAATTGCGTATAAAAAAAAGAAAAAAAATACTATTGATTAACAAAAACAGTAGAAGATAAATCGGTATAAATTATAATAATGGCTGGCCAAATAGGTAAAATGTTACGCTAAAGCCCAAGTTGGAGAAACGCTAAAAAACTAAGTTAAAAAAGGAAATCGAGAAAAAAAAAACCATAACCTAGTATAGCCATCTTAATAGGGTGTATCTTTAATATTGGGAAAAAATTTTTCGGCAAAAAGTGCCCATAAATTTTTCACCAAGAACTCAAGAGTATCGGCTAAGTATGCGGCCAATATTGACTCGATACATGATACGATAACCCACAACAAATGGCCGATACTACCGGATACCGATACTATCGGTAGTACATCCTAATATCTTATAAGTATAAGTATATATATATATATATAATATAAAGTATATATAATATCTATATCTATACTATTATATATATATAATAATTATATTATATATATATATATAATCGTAAAATGGGGGAAAATCGGTTAAAAATCGCCGTTTTTTTAATGAATCTGAAAAGATCGAAAAATTTTTAGTTACATCTATACTTAATAGGTTTTTTCCAACATTTAGAGTTTCCTTAATGTTTTTAGAATAATGAAAATAATAAAAATCTCCCTTTGATTTGCATATTTTTAAATTTTGTTTTGACAGACTTTTAATTTTGCCACGAAAATTGATTGGGAAAAAAAACCGGTTGGGCGTCGGGGAAAGCCGGTCATTAAATATTATTTCTTTTTGTGCTTGTCAAAACTAATTATAATTATAAAATTTAATGTTAAATGTGAAGAATGTTATAGAATTAATTTGGATTGAAAAACACAAGTCTAAAGTATATATTTTATTAAACATTTTTGCAAATTTTAAGTTTTCATTTTTTTCATGCTAAATAAAACATTGAAAAAAAAATGAAAATGTATGAACAATAATTTTATTAATTATGATAATAATGAATAATTTATTTCAACTTTTGTCAATCAAAAACTTTAAAACCGGTAATATTACGAGTAGGCTATGTATGCACATTTCACGTGAACTTTTTGACAGAAAAATTTTTCACAATATATAATTTAAATTTCATGACAATCAATTTTAATAATTTTTAAATAATAATAATAAATAATAAATTGAACTTTTTTAACAAAATAGGCAACTGTTTTTTTTTTTATATCAGAGTATACGCACATTTCATGTGAAACTTTTTTTTATCCTTACACTAGATAAAAGAAAAAAATATATAGAAAATACATTAAACAAATGTCTTATATTCTACCATACATATAAAAAAAAACAGAAACAAAATATTATTGAAAACGATAAAAAAAAAATGGAAATTTTTTTACAAGTTTATACTGACCGACTTTCCCCGAACGCCCGACCTGATTTTCCCCCGAAATTGAAAAACTTAATAACTTTAAAATAAGCTTAATATTTTAAATTTTTTTACAATGGAAAGGAAAGTTTGCATGCTTACTTTACATGCATCTAACTCAAAATTCTGATACCTTAATTCTACGAGATTCACGAGGTCTTATAGGAAATTTTTTTGCAAAAAAAAAAAAAAAATATATTTTTTTCCACTTTGGGAAATTTTTTTTGACTAGTAGGTGTCAATTATTTTACGTTAAATTTTTTTGATGAAAATGGTTAAAAATATAATTCATTTTGCTGAACTAACTTAAAAAAAAAAGAACCTTACCTAATGTGAAAAATGTTTTAATTTAAAATATTAACAATAATATATGATATAGTAACCGGTTTTCCCCTCTGTGACCGATTTTCCCCCCAATTTTAAAAACGGTATAATATATATATATATATAATAATATATATATATAGTATAGTATATACTATATATATATATATTATATAGTATATATATATATATATATTATATATATATTATATGACAGTATATATTAATAAAGTGCATGTATCAGCTATTATTGATACTGTATTTTTTTAAAAATTAAATTATAATTGTTAACATACAAAGTCTATGAAAGGAAAGTTAAATAGGTTATGTATTGCTATTTAGGTAACCATTCTCCCTAGATAGTTTGAAAAATCACATGCTCTTAAATTATATAATGAAGAAACAGGAGCTGATTAGTTAGTATTGGAGAAAGACGATTCCCTTTGTATAAATATTTTCCCAGCTTGGCTAAAATTCCTCTGCTTAATGTTACACTGAAAGTGGAGAGAAGGGATATTCCCTAGCTAATTTTTCGGTAGATGCAATCAAATATAAGAGCTTTTGCTTTTCTTTCACCATCATCAAAACAAGTGGCAGCATCCTTTTTTCGTTCATAAGTGGTGCTGTGTTTGCAAATTATTTTTTCATCAGCATTCTCAATTAGAATTTTTTCTAATTTCTTGTATGTTTTATTTTCATTTGCTAGTTTTTTCATGATTAAATTCGTATTGTTTTCTCTCCTTTGATGATCAGTTCCACGGTTGGACTTAGTTCAATATAGAAATATTCTTCATTTTCTTTCTGACGATTTTTCTTTTGTAGCATTTCATCAAAGCGCTCCAGAAAATTTTTGAAAATGTTTTTCCTCTATTCTGAATATCTTCTGTTACATTCTCAGATTCTTTTCAGATTTTCTTATGCAAGACCTGATCAATTTTGATTCATTAATATTAAAATGAAACTTAATTTAATATTTTCTTTTAAGTTTGACATGAAGTGCTACGATGGTTCCGGCCTAATGATTTTTATTTTATTTACCTGATCATACATATGCATGTTGATAAACCGTGGCTGCTTTGTGCGGATTGTAGAACTGTTGCAGGAAACAAGTTCATGAAGTTTTCTCTCTTTTTTAATGGACATACCCAATCAATAAAACGTTCAGTAACACAGAATTTTAAAAGTTCATTACTTTCAAAGTTTTTACAAAGACATAAACAAAAAAATACAAAAAAAACCATCGCTATCCTCTTTCCAAAGGCCAAGTTTTTGGCATAAACTAGTTTTGCAATAGTATTTAACTGTAGGTATTATTCAAGATATCGTACATCAACTCATCCACTCTTCGCTCTTTAGTTATTTTCTTCAATGGTTAACTAAATAAAAGCAAGCTAACCACTCATTAAGAAAACGTTTCCCTCTTCAAGCAAGAATGATGTTAATTCCTCCCTCTTCTATTGCTCTTCTTCCCTCTTCTTCTCTCTCGCGTTCTCACCGTCTCCGCTCCCCCAACCAATTCATGTTAACACACGAATATTGCCTTTCCTTGTTAAATATGAGCTTTTAATTTTAGCAGTAAATTTCAATAATTAAATATTACTTTTTTTTAATTATTTCATACATTTAAAGTTCAGAATCGACCTCAACGGGTTAAAAACCGACCCTTCTCGTAGGTAGTTACTACTTTAGGATTCGGATGAGGAAGGTGCATGATTTATATATATAATAAAATATATATTATATATATATATAATATATATATAATATATTATATAATATTATTATTATATATATATAAATATATATATATATATAGTAATTTATATATATATTATTATATGATTCATATATATTTATAGATACCGTTATATATTAATATATAATATATTATATTATATGGTATTATATATTAAGTCAACGGTTGTCGAACCTCCCGCGATTTTTAGTGAAAATTCACAGGACATACTCTAAATAAAATAATAATAAAAGAATAGTGAAAACGAACATCATCGCTCTCAGGTGATGTCCTTAGAAAAAAAAGTTACCTCTCCAAGTCTCTCAAAGGTGTAAAAAACCCCATAAGATTTATTTATTAAAAAAAAAAAAAAAAAAAAAAAAAAAAAAAAAATTTTTTTTTTTGAAAATCACAGAAATAAACTCTAAAAAACTAAAAAAAATCAGAAATATAGTGAAGAAAAACGAGGCGCAGTAATGCTGTAAGTCTTTTAGAAAAAAAAAGTTACAGCCCTCTGAAAGTTTTAACATTTTTCCAATGACTTTCTTTATTAATAAAAATTAGTTGGGCCACGTGCTCGTTTTAAGGCCCATTCCTAAGTTCAGGTTATGATAAGATTTTGTTAAGTATACCCTGCTTATAAGATTTTCTCTGTGTATTGTAACCTAACCAAACCTTATCATAGACTCTGACTGTAGAAGGCCCTGAAAGAGACCTAACATCCGGAGTAATCTACAACCCTCCGGAATCGAGATCAAATGAAAAGTCTACCAATACTATAATAACTTTGAGAGGCTTGTAACTTTTTTTCCCTAAGAGACTGCCAATTTTTTGTTTTCAACTATTCTTTCATTATTATTTTTTAGAGTATATATCTGTGAAGTTTCATAAAAAAATTGGGGGTGATATACCAACTCCTCTGGGGTAACAATTTACCCAGTATATATATTTATATTATATATAATAATATATAAATATATAATATATATAATAATATAGATTATATATATAATGATAATATCTATATATATTATATAATTGTAAAATTAAAATTTTTTTGTAAGATGTCTTTATAAAGGTAGTTAACGACTTACAGATTAATATATTATATATATATATTGAATATTAAAATTAATGTCTTTATAAAGTAGTTACGACTACAGATTAAATATGTTAAAGAATGGTGACATAACTTAATTGTTAGATGTTATTCTACCCTCGGGTGGAACAGGCATCACACAGACGGAAGAATAAATAATAAGGCTCGCTCAATAGATTGTATCTTCGATTATTAGTTAAAGGCGATTATTGAAGCACGAGTAAATAATGACCAGATGGCAAAATAACCGGCCAGAGAAAAGATTGAGACTCAAGAGATTAGGGTCGCTCAAAGCTTTGGTTCAAGTGCAAAGTTTGAGCAACCTCTTGCCCCAAGCCTCGATCCCTGCAGAAAATGCAGTTATCAAAGATTGTTCATAAACTATTAAATGAACAGTAATTAAAATAATATAACGACAGGGTATAATAGAAAGATTCGAAGATCCACATACCCACTTCGTTATATCAAGCAGCAGAATATAACACAGCAATTCCACTGCCAAAGTATTGAAAATGTATACAAAAAAATTTGTTTTATCTTTTTTTCCTTTTTATTACCTAATCTGCAATGGAAAGATGATAATAAGAATTTACGAAAAAAATGTTGTCATGTATATTCTAATATATAGAATATGCATGACATTCTACTTAGCTTATTCAGCTATTGGAGTTTGGCCCCAGGGTTATGTAAAATTTCCTCTCCCCATTTCCATTCCATGTCAGAATCCACAACCATCATTGTTGCAATCACCACTCGCTGAGATGAGCACACAATCTGGAAAGGGAAAAATGAAAATGGTAACTCCCATAGCAGCAGGGCCATTACAATATATATATATATATATATATATATTATATGATATATTATATATACTATATATACTATAGTACTATAATATAGTATTATATATATATATATATATATATATATTAATATATATATATATATATATACTATATAATAATATATATAATATATCATTATAGTATTATCATCTATATACTACCTACTCTACTCATATTTTTCAAATGTTGTTTTCTTTAAAACGGTCTTAGTTTTAGAACAATATTACTATTATCATATTTAATTAATAACATTATTTATATATAAGAATTTTCAAATATTTTAATTTCTTTTGTATGATTATAAGTTTCGGTATCAAGTTTCTTTTTCTAGATTCTGTACATATATTTTTTAAAATCAATAACATCTATCCCCAAAAGCTCTTTTGAAAGGTACCATATATAGTGGTGAGGATCGTTAATACATCCTAGCTTCATCGATATAAAGCATAACACAAACGAGATATCCCCGTACAACGTATACCTCCTACCATAGTAAGGAACGATCTCAGTGCCTCCAGCGGCCATGGCTCCTTATATATATTTATGAGTCTAAGATATATATATACTTATATATTTATATATATATTGTATATATATATAATATATATATAATTATAGATACTGTACGTATATATACTACTGTATTTTCTTTTACTGAGTATATAATAGTTTTTATGGTAAATTATTGAATATTCAACTATATCTACATACTTATATATATAATATACTATTATAATATATATATATAGCTCTAATATATATACTTAGTGATATAATATAACGCATACGCCTTATATAATACTAAGTAACTATATATAACTTATATAATACTAATATACTATATATAAATACTATGTAGTTATTTTGGATGTCCAAAAGCTGCTTTTTAAATTTAAATACGATTAGGTTATATAATAAGTTCCAGTATGAAAGGAAGTAAATTTGTCATATAGTCGATAGTATGTTACTATATTTATTATTACTGATGAAATATTAGTTATATTTGATTAATATTATTACTAAACAAAAATATATGCAGTACAAAAAATTTAAAATTTACTTTATTTGCAGTAGTCTTATCAGATGATTTTTTTTTAGTCTACAGTAATTAATAAAATGTAGTTCCTTTCTATATAGCACTTGAACATTTTTTTGAACGAGATAACACAAGTCTCAGCGCTTCTTGGCCAGATATCTTCTTTAAAGATAGGCAGTAGGAGAAACTATCGGAGCATCCAATCATTCAACTTATTAGATATTGACTCCATCTCAATGCTCAACATTTCTTATTTTGAAAAATTAAAAACATAACACACAATATATTGTAAACAACGATTCTTAATCCGGTAAAGTTCTGAAGGGTAAAAATAATGGACTTTTAATTTCTGCTTTGTATTAATAATTTAAACTGTATATTAAACCTTTATCATAAATTAATTTATTTTATAGCTAATTGTAATAATTAATATATTAACATTAAAATTTTATATAATTAGCCCTATGATTACTTTGACAACAAAAGTTTAAAGGCTAGTCAAGAAAATGCAGAGGCTGGAAGAGTAGTAAATAAAATGAGTCTTTATAGGTCACAGACAGCAATCATCTATCAGAGTATCAATTGCCTCATAAAAACGAAGTAAGATATAAATATACCATATTGGATGTTTTTCTAGATGAAACTTTGTAAATTTGACCTTCTTAAAAATCTTTTTATCTAGGCTATTTGCAGGTAAATCAATTACTGAATTTTTTAGGAAAATTATAAATATGAGAGAAAAAAAGTGGTGAGAAATATTTCAAAACTAGCCTCTTAACAGATACTAAAGTTATGAGGGTTACGAGAAAAATTTTGAAATAATTATCATTGAAGTGTTTTGATCACACTATCTTTAAGAGAAATGTTATTTTTCCATATAATCTCATTCTAATTGTTTTCTGCCCCCAACCCCAAATTAACCATTATGCTCATTTTTTATACTCAACCAGTAAGGTTGGAAACACTTTTTTCCATACTACCTTTAACTTATATATAATGTTTCAATGTTGCGCTTGAATTTTTCCCATCTGGTGGGTATTTTGTGCACTTCTAACCAGCATTGGGGAGCTGATGTGAATTTGTTTTGGTGCCTCCTTATTCTAAATCTGCATTTCCAGCTTCGGAACCAATACTTTTGAAGCTGAAATTCTTGACTTCAGCTCTGACTGTGATCCAAAAAAATTATTTTTAATAGGTTGTGTTACGATCACCCAGGAACATCAGCCCAAATGAAGTACCATGGCAGTGGGAAACAAAACTTTTACTTTTTTGTACAAACTTTATGGTTTAGTTTACATTATAAATTTATATTGTAAAGTATAAATTTATATAAGCCTTTATATTTTAGAACCCCTGTGTTTTAGTAAAAATTTCTGTGAATGACTAGGCCATACGTTTGCCTGCTGTCATCCTACGTAACATGCCATCTAAATAGATCTGACAATAAATCTCTGTAAGTATAGTATTGAGCTACTAAATGACCTCTATACTAGTTGAGCGTGACCACGTCTTTAACGGAAGTATCCCTAAGCACACTTTCTCATGAGCGATATGTGCGAGCTCGAGCATCATATATGAGTTCTTAAGGCAGGATCATAATAATTCAACTATTTCTGTTGTTGTAAATTAGTTACATGAATTCGAGATACACTGAGAAGTTAAACGTTATTTTTATGTAAGTGCAGGGTCTATCTGTAATTACTACCCATACTTCCTATACGACGCCTAGTTAAAAGTCTGCCCTTCGTGTGCGCGACCAGTTAGCAAAACATATAAACACGCAGACTGGAGGCAGATATATGTCACGAGAAGAACGATTTACGGCAACCTCAGTAATAAAGACGCTTACTGAATGAGAAAATATTTATTAACTATGAGGCAGTGACCACTCAAGGCGCCTAGTAAGTGCGCATCATAATATAGATAATCTAACACAGTATGCTCAGGAGTGCGGCTGTAATTCACATGACAATATTATCGACAGAAAGTACAATTACGCTTACTAGATAAGATTAGAGGAGTATCATCTTGGTGATTAGTTATCCCGTCCCTTTAATAATAGTGAGTAATGTAAGAATAAAAAGCCCAAATTACATAAATTAGAGTATACCTGCTAGGCTAATATATACCAGTTAGAATTGTATATGGAGTTAATATATGCGTACAAACCTATCATATATCATTGCAATAAGTGCGCAATCCGCACATAAGCTTGTGCACAAGCAGTTAAAGCCACCAAAAACTGAAAGACATCTTATTAAAGAGAAAACATATAATAAGTCGCATTTCAGCCTCTATCGAAATTATAACTGTGTGCTATGTGAAAGCTCTCATTTTTTTTTTTTTTTGTGTGCTATATATATACAAAATTGTGTAAACTCAAGTGTCCCTTATAGATTGCGAAGAGAATTTATATGAGAATGTCTAAGCACATAAATGGTTAAACTTAAATTGGATAGTAAGATCTGAATATTAGAAATGCTCGATGAATATTACATGAGAAGATATGCAAAAAAGTGTGGATGTGTTTACCAACCAAAACAATTCAAAAAAGTGTATTTGTTTTTTTGGAGCATTAGATATTGCTTCTGTAGCTATATTATCTATGTGCTTTTTATATGGATAGCGTCACAGTGGTTCTGAGCAAATGGGCAAATAATTGAAGTCGGTGGCTGAAAGTACAGTGGCTTATATTGAAACTATTCATCTTTGTAAAAGATATGATCAGTGCCAATGCATTTTATTTGTATACTACTTACTGTAGAAAAAGCATGTACGTATGATTTTGAGGGAATGAGCATGCGATGCACATTGACAGGTTTGGATGGTGAAATAAAAATAAACCTATACTTTATTTACGCCCCATTTCATTCAAACATGGGAAGCTGAAGGTTCTAACTTTCATAAAATAATTGATGAATGCAATTGGGTGTTACCTGTGGCTTCGTCCGTCACAATTGTTATTGCGGCGTGGGCCCTTTTTCATCCATCTGGGGTGGATGCTGGGGCTTCCATATATAGTTGTGCTTTTCATGACCGGAATTTAATGTAAGAAAGGTGTAGACTAATGAGGTGGTTGTGCTCCTTCTGAGAAGTTTCTTGCCAATGCGGTGATTATGACACATTTATTCTTTTCTTTATGTCGTTGAACCATGACTACACAAAGTAACTATATCACATGTGGAATTGCTGTTTTTCCCCTTCATATTGCGCATATTCATCATTTTACTGGAAATGTCACATTAAAGGGTTTTCACACCTAGCAGTATTAACTGATGCGCGTCTCTTACAATATGTCTATATGCAAGCTAGTGATCGTTATGCACCTGAGATAAGTCATGTACACAGTAATGCTGTACAGTTAAGATGCTCCAATTTTTCTTGTGTAAAATGCGTGCGCTTGCGAGTTTTATTAAGCTACTTCTGTTGGAATTATTTTAGTGACTATGAAGTATCTATGGTGCGATGAAGGAGTATTTCTGTCGTAGCATCATTGCTAGCTTCTATGCTCTATTGGAAATTCACGTCGATTGAGGTAATGAGCCTATATCATTCTACTCATTCGTCTAAACGTTTTTACCGTCATGCCTGTTACTGCATGATACATAATGCCTTTCGTCTTTCTCGTGTTACCTATTCTGTATGTCAGCCTTGCGTGTGAATATGTGAAAGTCTTCTATTTTTACTCTCTGAGTTCACATGCATTCTGATTGGTTATGATTTTAATTCTACTTGTTTTTAGGAAGTGCGTGAATTGAGCGTGTCATGGTTGTTCTTTGCGACTTACGTCAGACCTTTATCTAGTTGGAACAAAGTGATGATTGATCTGTCCATAGATAGGTGTTAGTCTCCTGCTCTTCGTCTTTGGTCAAGAGAACACATTGGAGCGCATCATTGAATGGCAGTTTTTTGCATGGTTTGAGTTGAGGTCTTTGCTTTCATATATTATTTGTTTTCCACATTACCTTGATGTTTATTCGTAGCGTTGGATGTGTTATCGGTGTATGTATGGAAAGTATTGGATTAGTTTGACTAATATGTCAGGATATAACTGTTTACAGGTGAGGATATTTATAGAATGTGTTTTCTTTCATTTTCATCGACTTCTCCTATAAGGTCTGTTAATATCTCAATTGTAAATCACCTTCATTATTTTTGTTTCTAGAATGATCTGGATGAATCCAGTCTAGTGTAGAATGCATGTATGGTGAGCTAGTTATTAATTGATGTGACGCGTTGCGCCTTCGTTCATCCGTGAGATTGTGTTCCAATCCATCCTCCGGTGTCGTTGATTGTGCAACTCCATTGTAGACTTTCATTAATATGTCCGATGCACACAATTACTTTAATCAGTGTTGTTGCAGACATTACCTTTGCCTTTAACAAGCGTGGGATAAAATGAGACTTGATATCTTTGTGATCATTGAAACTACCTTTTTCAACTAACTTTTGCATAAAATCAGATTTATGTTGCGCTTCTGTGTCTAGTACTGCTAAAGTGTGTGTGGTTGGTTTATTATCATCTACATACTTAACATTTATAGCAAAATAGGTCATTCTGTGTCTAGTACAAAGCATCCATTATAAGAAAAAATTCTTTCCTT
Source organism: Trachelipus rathkii (assembly GCA_015478945.1). NCBI lineage: Eukaryota > Metazoa > Arthropoda > Malacostraca > Isopoda > Trachelipodidae > Trachelipus > Trachelipus rathkii. The sequence continues at coordinate 34,332 of JABUQX010021890.1, forward strand.
TCAGCACGATTTTCTACTTTTCTGCTTCAGCTACTACCATACATCTGATAACATGCCTCTCCAGTAACACCTAATTTATTAGCTAATTTTCCAATTATACTGAGAAATGCAAGTGAAGAAAATAAAGTAAGGGGTACTACATTATTAGCAACCAATTTCATAATATATTTCTTAGAATTTCTTTAGTGATCGTTATAGTCACTCTTTCATTAGGAAAGAGATTTGAAATTGGGAATTACTGACTATAAGTACTTTGTGATATTCTGAGGAGTATTTAACTTTGTCTTCCTCAATAACAGATTTAAAAACTTTATTATGCTACCTTTGTAAATGGTGCTTTAAATTTAATGTTTTAGAACTTGTTTTAGAATTGCACACTACTTCATTTTCTCTTTACTCGGCAAGCAAAATACTTTCCTTCTTCATCTTATAATACTTAAACACAGAAGATTTGTTCAATTTTCTCTCCATGTTAATTTTTTTTTTTTTTTAATTTTACTTATAAACTTATAATTATCACCAAGTGAAGATTAACCTTTCAATCACTCATTTACAAGTTCCAAGAGGCTTTTTGTTGTATGAGGATGAGACAACAGTAACATAGGGTGTTTCATATCAGATGGATCTGTCATCTTCACTCATCTGCCTCGGCTTTTCTTCTGAGGATCTATTAATTGAATATGGGCGAAGGGCATCTTCCACCTGCATGATCAATAGCTTACTTTGTTCACATCACTAAAACTAAACCTGAGAAAGACCTAATTCTGGAAAACAACCGGAGATCCATCATGTTGATGTGCCAAATCTGCAGGCTTATGGAAGGAGGGTTGCAATGCAAATGTCTTTTCCCCATGTTAGAAAACCTTCATGCATTTTCTTCTATCCAGTTTGGATTTTGCAGACATAATTCCACACTAGACCCAGTTCTATTCGGCTCTTCATCGCACTTGTGCTTTTCAAATCAGACTAGGAGAGTACAATATTCAGACAAACCTACATATCTTGTCTGTCTTCTAAACTCTTCAAATTGATGGTCTATGAATAGCAACTGATCATCGTGAAAGGTGTGCCAGGATGTAAAGGTTGGAGTAATTCCTCTATCTCTATGGAGAGAGAACAACTCATGTGCTCATACCTCCACCTTCAAATCTCTATACCATCCACTATTACACTTCTGTATTTTTGTATTTGAATATCTCCATATTTTTCTATGAGCAGTCCTTCCATACATATATGACGATTACTGTGAGCTGTAGTTGCATCCACCACAGTTGTGCCTGTCATCAGTGACCTTATTATAGTCTCAACACAAAGACAGCAATCTGGCTCTGCTCAAAGCCATCTTCTTATTTCACCATAAACTTCATGCAGGATTGGTGCCTTTATACACTGATGGCACCAAGAAGAAGTATGATGTAGGAGTATTGAATGTCTTTCTCTACTGTAACTTATTACACACTATCACCCCTTATTCATCAATATTCACAGCTGAGTTAGTGGCACTGGTTCTGTCAATTTTAGGGATCATAGTCTTTAATATTCTGACTTATCTGTGATTCTAATAGTTCAATTAGAAACTCTCTGATTCTGTATTCCAAAAATTCCTCTTCCGACTCCTTACAGAAAAAAATGGTGAAGTTTTGCTTGGTCCTGTCCTATGTCAATATCCCATTAAATAACAAAACTGAAAAACTGTTTGTATTACATCTTTTCAAAGTGATGCAATTTTTGTCTTTGTTTAAATTGCATCTGATGTCCAGGATATAATTTTTCTGGATTGTCTGCTTTTTTCATTTCATCTAGAATCTAGTTGTATGACTACCACTTTAGTATCTCCACTTCTCAGTGATCAGTAACAACAGTATAGTTGCTGAGAAGGAAAAAAAAAAAAGTTTTGAACATTTCTTTTTATATTCTCTGCTTCTTGTGATGTGCACACTTACATAAGTTGTATATTGAATACTAACCCCCGGTCCAATGATTCACATAATATATTAATCTAGTTAGTAATTTCCAAATTACATCCAATATACTTAATCTTTACCAAATTGCTGAGTGGTACAAATAACTATGTCCGAAAAGGCAGACCCAAATGAAGCACACTTACTCTACCCTTCCACAACCAGATTTTATAACAGCTAGTATCCCTATAACAATACTATCTATATATATCATAAAAAATAGTACTATTTCATAATATCAGAACTATATAATATATACATATATATTATATAATATAGATTTATATCCCCATTATATATATATATATATATATATATATATATATATATATATTAGTTCATGGTAACTCTGTGGATAAAAGAGAGTCTTTTTGGATTGTAACTTACATCTTGTGAGAGAAAGTTTGTGTCTCGATTCCGCTATCTGAACAGATACAAAAAATTAATGTTAGTAGGAGATTTTCTGTAATGGTTAATTAGTTTATTGTATAGTGAATTACACTAACCTCAATACCCACACATCACTTATAAACATAGCCAACACATACAACAGAACAATCTATTATATAACAAACAAAATCACACACTCTCTTATGCTTCTTGCAAAGAAGGTCCGCCCATCTGGATTCGAAACCACGTCCATGGTGGCTAGAATTTCCAAAATGAGTTGAGCCGAATCAGGGCTTGCTGTCAAGCTCAGATAAACTTAGGCATTATAATCCACTTGGTCTGGAAATATGTGTAGCACAATTTCCCTTGACCATAGTAGACCCTACTGCGGTAGGTAATGAAATACCCCAAATTCATGGAGTAGAGGTTCTGTGGCAATAAACTAAGTAACTAACTAACTATATAGGTATATATATACCGGTATATATATATATAAATATACGGTATATATATATATATATATATATATATATATATATATATATATATATATATATATATATATATATATATATATATATATATATATATATATATATATAATATATACCTATATATAAAATCATAAAATACCAAAATGTCAACAGAACAAATTACCCACTCGGGGAAACATACACAAACTACAAAAAAGGTGACTGGACACAATTCACCAACTATATAGAAAACAACATATCCCTTAAATATCACAAACGCATTAACACTCAACAAAGCCATACAAAATTTCACTTTTCTAATCCAAAAGGCAGCTGACAAATCCATTCCCAGAGGATACATTAAAAAATACAACCCAACCCCAACACCGAGATTGAACAACTAATTAAACAACGCAACTCACTCAAAAATAATACCCACATCACTACAAACGACAACACAGATTAACGCCCTAAACACCCAAATCACAAATTTAACAAATACACATTCTTCGAATAACTTCCAAACTTTCCTCATCAAGAACATCCAACACACGAATAACACAAGAATGTGGAAAACAAATAAATATATTGAAAAACTCAACAAACCATCAAAAACCCAAACCCAAATCCCCCAATCCACCAAACAACATGCAAACATTCTTGCAACTCACTTCACAAAGCAGAGTCAAAAACCCACACACCCTAAAAACAAAGGAAAATCATCAAAGCTCTCAAGAAAATAAAACTCAACCACGACCCAACAATAGAAATAACCACAACTGACTTAGAAAGCATAACAAAGACACTTAAAAACTCTTCTACAACTGGCCCAGACAACATTTCAAACAAACACTTTAAGCACCTAGGGAACACAGCTTTAGCTCAATTAGCACAAATATACAAGTTTCTACCAGCCTAAATTAATTTCTCCCTATCAGGAAAAAAGCTATCATTATACCCAAACTAAATCCAAGAAAAGACCCCTCTGACCCCTCATCATATTGCCCCATTTCTATATTTTAACACTATGCAAACTACTAGAAAAAAAACATACTAAACAAAATAACTTAACAAATCACCAAACACAAATTCCAACACGGCTTCAAACAAAACCATTCAGCCACAACTGCACTCATAAACATCATCCAACTCACAATCAACAGCCTAAACTCAAAACCCACCCACAAAACAATAATCATAGCAATCAACATTAACAAAGCCTTTGATACAGTACCCAAACATAATTTATTCCATAAAATAACAATCAAATATCCCCACTAACCTAAAGAAATGGATTTACAATTTCCTATCAGGAAGAACATCACAAATACAAACAAACCATACAAAATCCTGAACAGTAAACATCAGCAACAGAGTACCTCAACGTGCAACCCTGCTCCCACATTATTCAACCTTTTCACAGCTGATCTCCCACACCTTTTACACAAACACAATAAGCACAACAAGTAAAAATAAACACAACAACCTACACAGACGACATTACCATAGCCACTACACACCAGAACCTAAACACTGCCATAAACCTGATGCAACAATACATCACAGAAAACAGAATGTCCGCCTCACCAAAACAAATCATTAATCACATTAATCACCACTGACTGCCAACTAGGCACCACACCCTCCCCAAGTCTACTTAAATAACATTGCCATACCCCTCAACAAAACTCCCAAAATCCCCCGAGTAACACTTGATATTCATCTCGCCTTTACAAAACACACAGACAACATAATTTCCTCAGCAAACCGGAAACTAAAAATATTAAGAACCATCACTGGCACAGACTTCACAAACAACAAAACATCCACCACCATATAGAAACAATGCATTCATCCAACTCTAACCTATGCCTCTCCAACTTGGCACTCATTACTGACTAAAACAATATAACAAAACTCCAAACAACACAAAACAAAGTACTATGAATCATAACAGGATGTACATCAACTACACAACAACAACACCTACATAAGAAATCAAAATTCTACCCATAGTCATACACCTGGAAATGATAAATACACAATTCTTTGCCAAAACAAACACCCCAACATCCATGCCTCATAGCCCTTTCCAACCCCCACCCACCACAGACTCAAACAACCTCCTTCCTCACCAGCTCTGTGCTACAAACAAATTCTGAACAATATTCCACTGCCACCATACAATACATCATACATCAAACAAATCCACATGACACTAATAGAAAACTACTTAAGATGCAGACCACCAAACAACATTCTTCTAAACAAACATCTACCAGAAATGGCACCAGAATTCAACTCCTTCTGAAGTTACAATACTACAAACACAGATTCAACCTTAACCAAACCACTAAAAATATCTGTAAAAACTGTAGCCAGGTCCCGGAAAGCACATCCCACTTTCTACTCTCCTGTCTATCAAACTCTCAACTCAGAGCAATCTGGAACATTTCAACACTGGAAGATCTCGGGAAGAGGCTGGTTGCGGTATGGCCTCCGATGAAGGGGTGAGAAGGTAATATATATATATATATATATATATATATATATATATATATATATATATATATAAAAATAATATATAATATAATATATATATATATATATAGTATATATATATATATATATACCCGTATATATGTATATATCTATAGGTATATTTTATTAATATAAATATATATATTTATATATATATATATATATATATATATATATATATATATATATATATATATATATATATATATATATATATATATATATATATATATACAGAATTTACTAACCATATCGAATCCCATATAAACCCTACACCAATACATGACATAACAACATTAAACACCTCCATCATTCATTTAAACAACACAATCATCAAATCAGCCAATCTCTACATACTTAAGGGTCACAGAAAATCCTACAATCCTAAACTATCCCACGAAATCAGTCAACTTATTAAACAAAGAAACTCCCTCCGAAAATTCAGACCATACACCACATTAACCACTAACCAAATAACTAACCTAAACACTCAGATCTCTAATCTCATAACCACTAACACTACTAACAAGTTTACAGAATACCTACAAAACAACATCTCACACATAGATAATAAGAAAACCTGGCAGGTTATCAAAAAACTAAACAACTCACAAAACAACCCCCCTCCCTCACACGAATCCCCATCCTTGCCCGATAACTCCCTCCCTTCCTGAAAACAACAAGCATACAGCCTCGCAAAATACAACGCTAATATCTCCCGTAAACCTACTCTCCCCATTAATAGGTTAACAAAAAAACAACTCAAAAAACTTCCATCAGATCACAACCCTCCACCTCCTTTTACAACCAACATATATCAGAGACAATCAAACCCTTAAAAAAAATTCACCAGCAACAGGACCAGACTCAATCTCAAACTCCACCTGAAACACCATAGGAGGAAAGCAAATTCCCTCATCACAGAAATCTTTAACAAATCCTGGAAACTCAATATATTTCCACCAATTTGAAGCATGCAGTCATTTATCCCAAAATTGAACCTAAAAAAGACCCCAATTTCCCATCCTCCTATCGCCCAATCTCTCTTCTCTCCACCATCAGCAAACTACTGGAGAAAATAATATTAAAAAAAATATCCCCACACATCACCCTCCCAGAATTTCAACATGGATTTAAAGGCAATCAATCATTCAACAACAACAGCCCTCACCTCCCTCACACAACACATAATTAATGGCTTCAACTAGTGATGTACGCTGGGCAAATGCCCAGTGGGCAGGAATTTATTAAAAATGGGCATTTGTCCGGGCATTTGCCCATTTCATAATCCTGCCCAAAAACTGGGAATAATAATAATCGTCAGTAAAAGTATTGATTAATTTATATGACAGAATTTAAAAAAAAACATTTAAAAAGAATAGTTATCTTATTTTTCTCATATATATATATATATATATATATATATATATATATATATATATAATATATATATATATATCATAATATATATATATATATATATATATATTATATATATATAATTATATATATAATATACCGTATTATATATATATATAATATTTATTATATATATATTATTATATTATATATATATATATATATATATATATATATATATATAATATATATATATAATATATAATATTAATATATATAAATAATATATATATATATATATATATATATATATATATATATATAATATACGTATTTTTATATATAGCAGATATATATAGGAAAAGCTCAACACAATGGCTCGAGCTGCAAAGCAGGAAAAAGTAGTCCTAATCTTTGGCCAATTTGATATTGATGAGAGGTGGGAGGAGATGATTCTTCGAGGATTTGTACAATGTGGAGGGCTTAGCGGAGGAGAGACTGCGAGAGCCTGATTTGATGGGGCCTAGGGGAGAGGAGGAGTGGTCGATCACGGAGGAGGAGATGATGTTGCGTTGAGAGGTATGAAGAGTGGAAAGGCGGCGGGAGAAGATGGAATAGTTGCAGAGATGCTGAAGGAAATGGGAGTTGAAGGGAAAAGACGGATGTTAAATCTGATGAACAGGTGTTGGAGAGATGAGGTGGTGCCTGGTGAATGGAGTAGGGCAACAATCTGCCCCATATATAAAAAAGGAGAAAAAACGGAATGTGGAAACTATAGAGGGATTGCATTAATGTCACATCCTGCGAAGACCTATATGAAAGGATATTAGAGAGAAGACTGAGAGAGGTGGTGCGAAGAGATTAAGCTAGAGCGAGAAGGAGTCGCAACATGTTTCTAGACCAGGAGATCGACTATAGATGCTGGTGTTCGCTTTAAAGAGATAAGTGAAAGAATTGGGAATTTTAATAGAAAAACATATGGAGCTTTTTTGTAGACCTAGAAAAGGCTTTTGATAGGGCAAAGGAGTTATTGTGGAGGGAACTGAAGAATGATATGGAATACCTGAGAATTGTAAAAGACCAATGAAAAAGCACGTTATGTAGAAGTAAGTGCAGAGCTAAAAACTGATGTCCGTGAGAGGAAAGATGTTTGAGTGTCACTGAACGCGGTGGTGAAAGACACAAGAGAATATGAGCCGTGCTGTCTCCTCAAATCTTGCTGTTCTCATGCTCCTAACATCTTCGTGGGAGACTCGGAGTGAGCCGAACAGAGTGCTCCGAAATATAGGTGTGTTGTGTTACTACTGGCGGGATGGCTATTTGAGGTGGTGCCACACCAAAACAAAGGAGGAGTAACTGAGTGCACAAAATGAAATATTCATTATCACTGTTAGCGGTTTGGAAGAGTGAGTCGTTGGAGGGAAGAAGCGGTATGAGGGATAAAGTCGAGGAGACAGAGGGTGATGAATTGATCGTGAGGTGGTGACAATTGTACATGGAGACCTGTTATCTAGCAATTAGAACTGGTGTGGAGAAAGACTGAGACAAACGGACCAGTTTAAATACTTGGGGAGTGCGCACTAATGGGAGGCGCAACCCCATTCTTGGAATTAAATTAAAATCATCTGCGCCCTGGAAATTTTATAAATGCGCGACAGTAGCGCAATGTTGTTCCATTGTCTAAAGGAAAGAGCAATTTCCAGACGAGTTCAAAGATGTGATATACACAGTATTACTATGAGGACCCAATAATTCAGAATGTATGGGCAATGTAAGCTATGTGCCTCCTTTTACCACGAGAGTGAGCTATATAGATCTCCAAAAGATATGAAGGCGTTACCCGACCAGACTCGACCTGTTTGTTTACGACTGATCAGAGATGCCAAGAAGAGACCAGGAGGAGAAAATGAGGAGATTAGGTCTGTTCTTGAGGCCGTTCAAGAAGGAAGCCAGTGCTGGAGTCTTGTTGGAGAGGACAGCCATATGTCCTAGGCACCGTAGACAAGTTGAGAGAGAGTGGGTGAAAACAACCGAGTGCCGCAGTATAGATAATCTAGAATGAAAATCACGCGTAGGGAGAAGAAAGAATCATAGAATTGATGATTTCTACACCTCAAGTATCACCCCGAGGATGTACCGCGGAAAAATTAGATGGAAGTCCGACCACAACCATACGTCGCAGCGTCCGCGCCGCTCCTAGCCGATGGTGAACGAGAAGAGACAGCATCCAGATGTGGAGAGGACCTCTAGAACTATTTACAGAAATAATTCTGAGATGTGGATGGACCATACAGAAGTCTTGGAAGAGGTTTCTTGCCCAGAAAACTGAACCAGAATGCAATGCCATCTACAGGAAGATTTCAAGGTTGAAGCGCATAAAAAGGGTGAGATAATATATGAGAGAAATTATTACTATCCTGGATCCACTTAGTGGTACTAGTTTCATTCGGATTACATCTACTGGGAAAATAGATACTGGTAATAAAGATAATTTCTCGGTGTTCAAATACGTTCAAAACCTATATAAAAAACCCTAATGATTCTTATCAATATTTATATATAAGTATCATACATATGCCAAACGGGTTCTAGTATCCCTATATGATTATCGTAACCTCGATGTACTTAAGTTCCTGAGATCTAGAGCTACCTATTAAATTTTTATATATTCTTTATATTATCTATAATTATTAATTACTATATATAATATAGTATAGTATATATATATAAGATACCTTTCTATATATAAACTATATAAATATTTAACACAGCTCAGTTTTTTTTCTCCCTCAGTAGAACGCCGGTTTTGGGAAGGTCTTATAGGCTAACGCTGGTCATTGCTATACTGCACGGATCGTAAGAAAGAGTTAGTTAACGAAGAACTTAAACACAAAATAAAGGTAGAAGTGAAAACATTTCCGTGATGTCAATAACATAATTAATATGTTAACAATTACCATAGTATATTTAATTAAAAATTGCAAAAATAAAGATATTAAATTGTAATTCATTAGTCATACCAGTTAAAATTGAAAGAAAAACGAATAACTTTCAGAGCTCACAAGGAATCCCTCTGCTGGCAATATGCTTTTACTTGTAACTCGTTGCCTCTTGCCCATTGATTAGTCGTTTGTTATGCTTCTCTCGCACTGAAATATTTAACAAATTTACTATAACCTTTAGTAGTATTTTTATAAATATTTTTATCATAGCTGAGAAACGAAAAATACCACAACCAAATTCTAAAAAAAGCAAAGATTGAGCTTATCACTGGAAGAGGAAATAAAAATTTAATAATTAGAGCTGGCTTCTTCTATAACAACCCTTTTTCTGAAACCTGTAAATGAGTGTGAGAGAAAATGAAATCGGGGACAATTATTTTCGACGCAAGATTTAAAACAACACAAAAGAAAAAATAAGTAATTCTTAAAAACTGCATTCAGCCCAATTCCCCATCCATACTAAGCATGACCCCTCTAACCGTAAAGTGCACCAATTTCTCAAATGATGCGGAAAAACGTCCATGACTTATAACCCGGGGATGGACATATCTAACTTACACTCCTGAACAAGCATTAAATTATACTAGAGGTAGATAATCCTATGCCGGCAAGACATGAAATCGAAAAACGAGTGACCTTGGCAGAAGGTACGGAATATTAACAATATAATCGTTTAAACGTAATAAAATGGATAAAGGTAACATTAAAATAATATGATTAAAATAAGTGTTCCGTTAAAATCAAAAGAGAGTGTTATTAAAATCTTAAAAATCGAATAAATTAAGTTATGACAAAGTTATATACGAATTTAGCCAGGGTTGAAACGATTGGATAATTTCAAAAAGCGGTTTTTTGCTTTTATTAAATCTATTCGTACGACAGGAGAATCGACGTCCGCAGATAACGATATAATTTTTTAATTATGACCAGCCCTAACTAAACTCTCTTTCCAG
>JABUQX010021891.1:0-7500 GCA_015478945.1 Trachelipus rathkii
CAGATGAGAATGAGGATCTTATCTGATATTTGTTTTAAATAACCCTTCTCACAGTATCCTTTCGATCACCTTCTAATCATCTCCTCCGTCAGACGTCTTCTTTACATCGAGATCAAATACCTCGATTCAATGTGCGTACTTGGTATTCATAATTCAGGTCAATATTACTATTATCACTACTTTGTTATCGCATCCTCACTAGCCAACTACTTCAATGTACCTCCATGGTTCGCTTAGTAGATCATGCCGTCTCCGCCAACCAATTACGCCAGGGTTTTGCTAAACTTATTTGGAATCTCTGTCTCAGTATTTTTAAAGATACCGTATTTACCGGCTCTCGTGCTCCGGTCCGCATCAACCGCATCCGACCCGAACTGCTGCCGGTATAGGCCGCCGAGTATTTAATTTTTAATTGTTCCGTTATCGGTCCAAACCATATAGTTTATATTTCGATGCCTTGCGGGTGATCTCCTTCTAATCTTTCGCATGTTCACCTACCGGTTCTTGAAGAAATTACTCTTCCGAGTATATATATCCTACAATGGGTTAGGGTTATCCTGGCGGGATCCCAGGCTCAAAGGATTTGGCACCGGAGCTTGCGCGTGGAGACTCACCGCTGGAGGTACCTTCGTCATAGACCTCATCTGTTCGGCTCCCGTTGCTCCAGCCCACCATACTGGGTTCACCACCATGGGGCCCCCGGAAGGGGTTCCCCCCATTCACCCTTTTAATAACCATCGCCAGTGTTCATACTGCGCCTGAAATTTTGGGTGAGAGGATTCAGCAGTTGTTAAATTTTCTTAATGAAATACACTTGTATTATGTAGAAAATACTTGGTAAGATGTTTGTAGCTCCTCTGAGCACCGGCAACAGAAGTAGATTGCGAGAGCCACTGACCGCGTGTTGCCTTTGATTTTAATAATCCCTCAACCAATCGTATAACAACAATGTTTGGAGTGTTTACTTATATTTGAAGAGTTTTATCGAGTGGCGAGCCTTCTGTACCAATAACAGATGTTAGGACAATACAGACAGCAACGAGAAATATTCTTAATGTATCTTCTTTTCCGCCAGAAGGGGATGCGCTCATTATCTTCTCCTTAAACATCAAAATATTGACTTTTATTAAATATATGTTCTTGAATATCTTTGCCATATGATACAGGAGCATATTATTAGGATGTATATTAGAGTGTAATTTTTTCTTCGAGATGTAAAATACCGACCGATTTTGACGACACAATTATCGGAAGACACATGCAGGGCCTCCGCGCACTAATATATCCTCTGGTAAAACCTATGACATAGAATATGAAAACCTTATACAACCTTCTGAGGATGTATCTTAGATGACCCCACACTAGGTTGTTCGTACCAAATGACCTGTTGGGGTGCCCGTAATCGACTTACCCGCCCAACCGGTATCTTCACCACATCTCTCAAATGTCTGAAAATCATCAATGATCACAAATAGAAAACATACGATGAAACCTTTGATATACAGGCCTTTTTAGGTTGTATCTCTTAAGATGTATAAACTAATTTACCTGAGTAACAATACTCGCGATTTGACACACAATCGGGGACCGGCCCTCAAATCTGAAATATGTATCCTAATGTAACGGTATGAAAACTCGGTATATATCACAAACTTACCATATTAAAAGGTACTCATTCAACTTATAGTAATCCAATATTGTGTATAATAATAACCGTAAACACGAGTACCTTAAATATGTAGGAGTTCCTCCGGAACATCAAAATAACCTTGACATATTGACCTTAGATAACTAGATGAAACTCGTATATACTTTCATCCTAATATAAATAAGTGTACTCTTAATCAATATCGTAATAGGGGTTTAATATATAGCTACGATTACATTAGTTACATCCATAAGTGGGGATCATCGCAGCCCTTACAAACTGAAATATTGACGCTGTAGAAACAAATAACGAGAAACTTTGGATTATACCCAGGTCCCTTCTTATAGATGATAATGTTCGCGCTCGATTACAAGAAAAAGTAAAAAAATAAAATTTATTAAAATGACCAAAGGAACTAAAATAAAGGAATGAAAGAATATCTTCTTATTCTTACATTTTAGTGTCTATATTATAGAACTTAAACGAGGAGGAGGTGTTTACAGTGCTTTTCTTTACACATGCGTTCTAAACCAGTACATTCACTAAAATTCAAGAAACTCTTACACCATCCAGTCCAGCATCCAACCTGCTCTACACTGACCATCTGTGATCTATTTTATCTGATTGATCTACAAATTCCACAATTTCGACGCGTGTCAATTTTGGCCCGATAACATATACCACATGAGAAAATTCAAGTTTTGTAATATCAGAAATCAGACCCAAATATGCTCCGACCGCTGTAGCAAAGTTATTAATAATCTATATTATAACGAAGTTTTCCACAGTAAATAAACGCTTACATTACAATCATCAAGAACTATGTAAAATATAACCCCCCATTAAACCAAAGAAACTTAAGCTACCAATCTTATAAAGACAAGGAATAATGATTAACGTTATTTAACAAGTTTATCAACACTGTAACACCCGTAAAAAGTAACTAAAACATAACATCCAAAAACGTAACTTTATTCTACACTATTGTCAAGCCGTTTTTTTTTATTTATTTTTCACTTGTTTATTTTACTAATTTTACATGGTGTCTATTTTAACAAAAATTATGACCATACTGTGTGTGTGATTATTCCATCACAGCACCTACGAGTAATACTCTAACGTAACAAAGTTTTTCACCTTAATAACGCTAACACATATGCAATTGCAACTGGAACTAAGAATATAAATGTACAAAAGGCAAACCAGACAATAGCAGTCTTAAGCAAGAAATTATAACTGAGCTAACCTCTTAAAAAGATCCACACTTAACACTAAGCATAATACCTATTGGGTAAAGACAAACAACGTAAATTTTTTATTCTCTGTAAAAAGCTAAACTAATGAACATATAAGCATACTTAACACACAAGGTCTACACGAATAAACAGCCAGACCCAACATCTTAAACAAAAAAGCGTACATAAGGGGGCAGTAAACAACATGTTTTCAAGACTATGTTAAGCATATAATTTTCCAATAAATAAGAACATATAAATTAAATAAATACATTTCAATACATATAAGTTTTTAAATATATTTAAACCAAATCTAATCAGAGGGACATAGGATTTTGTATAAATTGAGCAAGTTCTATTATTGTTATTTTCTTCTCCATAAGACTTTCATACACAACATCCAAAGGATGTTAAAGCTTAAATCAACTTGCTGGGGCACTATAAACCCATTTTTCTGCATATTTTCGGTTCCAACAGCACTCACTCGCTCCCGCCAGCGAGAAGTAAACGTAATCCTGGCTTGATAAGTTATTAAGGCATTTCTGTATACTGCATTATACCGGAATCCACATGTTTCAGTGTAAATATCGTAGATTACACCATGAGCTATATGAATTAAGTCCTCGAGTATGGCAACAACTTTAAGATGAGACTTTAAGTCGTTTTTCATGTTAAACAAAGCTGTTATATTTGCAGATGTCTGAACAGTGAAACCAATACACGTACGCATGAATGTGACAGCATCATTAGTTCACCAAATAGTTGCGTACATCATACTTTTAACAATTATCAGATGCAGTGAAATGCAACATCTATTCTAAAATTTATAGCCGCTCAATCTGTCACCTCTGATTTCCATCAAGAGACGATGTCACAGATGACACATTAATACTCAGCCTTTATCCAAGCTTCGAGCCTTTCGTATTAATACTGAAGAATTCTTCAATACCTGATATGATTAAAAAGGTATATTAACTTGCAACCTCCAGATTGAGAACACAGCGAATATATTGCTCTCCATTCGTTTTACGAAAAAATGTAAATGACACATCGTTGGGTTTTACAAAGATCCTCGTAAAGAGGACGTCTGTAGAAGGCAGACAACGAAAGGTCATCAAAATAATTCCCAAAAAACAATAAAAAGCAGCGAAAAATGTCTTATTGGTCGAAATTCGTAATGTATAAACAACCCCTTATCCGAGGTAATGAGATTCTTTCCTATTCAACCAATCAGAAGAAAGTAAAAGAAGATCACGAAAGGGTCACCGAAATGTCAGTTCATAAAGGGTATATATTCTGCGAGGGTTGTTCGAGCTGTTGTTGTGTGTGTTGTTGCGTGGCTGTTGCTTGTTATTCGTTGTTGTTGTTGTAAGAGGTAAGGTTCCGTGTTATAGTTTCAACTTCTCATTTATCACAACATTGATTAATTATCATACTGATCAACGATATATGCTAAAACATAATAAGGTTTCCCACATCAATAAAGCTAACATGATGTAAGCGATGAACTAAAAAATCATGGTACAAACGACAAACCTGACCACACCTAAGCCCGATAAACTGTTATCACATTTAACCAATAGTAACCCATACTTGCCATTAGTAAGATAACTAAAACATTACATGGCAAAAACGTAAACTAGTCAACACGTTGTTTTCCAAGCCCATGTCTCTAACATATCAAATACTAATTTTTATTTTTAAGCTTATCTCTTTTTAGACTACCCCCCCCCTTTCAAAAAATTTCAACATGAAACATGAAAATGATTTTAATCTGTAACCATTTACATAAAGTGATGGCAATACTTATTATATTTATTAAACAACTGGTAAATCTGGCACTGCGTATCACACAGAGATGATTTGACAGCAATGTATAGACTTGGGAGCTGAAGTTATATATAAATCAGTGAGTTACTCGAGGGTGTATTCATAATCATAGCAAAGGTCCTACGGCAAACCTAACATTATTCACCAAAACTTAACCTAGGCTCAACGTTTCTAACACATCTTCGTCAGATTAACACAGTAATATCTTACAAAACTCATCATTTCTCTAAAAAATCAGTGTTATTTCGCACAAAGAAATAACTGTAAACATTAACAAAGTTTTATAACATAAACCTAACACAAAAATAAGTTCTTTATATACTAACCATCGAATATATGCTCACGTAACAAAGTTTTTTCACATTAATAAAAGCTAACATAACATAACCTGAACTAGAAATAATGTACAACAACAAACCTAGCACACCATACGTACTAATAAACTACTAACATTAACAAACTTCCGCACTTAACAGCAGTAAAGTACCTAAACAAATCGTAACAAAACGTAATCCTATTCAGCACCTTTTTCAAGCATATAATCTAACATATCAAATGCTTAATTTTAGCATTAACAATCGTAATATTTAACAAAGTTTAGCATAAACCTGTCTAATCATCATACACGACAAGAATATAATTGCTAACGTAACAAATGTTTTACATCAACTTGCGTAATATTTACAAAAAAAATTCCATCACACACCTCGGTCTAATATCACAATCCCCAAGCGAATAATTGCAAGACATAACAAGTTTTTAAACCAAACATGACCAAAAAATTAACAAAAATTTTTATCCTAACATAACATAAAAAATAAGTTTTGAATAAAATATCACAAGTAAAAACCGGTAATAGTTTACTGATTTTTAAAGAGTAAAATCAGTAAATCAACCCACCCACCCTGCAGCCCCCTACCCATCCCACCCGCCTGTGATCTATTGAACTATTGATTCAAGTCATATTTCGAGTATCATTTTGGACTAAACATAACATAAAAGTAAGTTCTTTAATATTATCTGACCTCGATTATGCTTAAACGCGCAACAAAGTTTTAACCTCAATAAAAGCTAACATATCATAACCGCAACTAAGATTATATGTACAAATGCATACCTTGCGTATGAATTACATCAGCTAAACATGCCTGCGAAAATTCCCTATCTTATCAAGAGGTAAAGAGCTAACCGGTCATAACAATACTCGATATGTTCCCACTTTTCGGCGCATATGCAGCACAGGTAAACTCGTCATTATCTAACAAAAGTCATCCCTTAACAAGTGACCAACTATCAAAGATACCAACATCTTGAACTAAGAATTGACACTATCTTCATCAAAGTGTCACTCGTTTCGAGTATAACATCATTTGACCTATGAATAATCGTAGACTTTAACAAAATTCTAGGGCAAACCTAACATTACTCAACAAAAACTTAACCTAGGCTCAAGTTTCTAACACATCATCGTCAGTTAACACAGCAATATCTTACAAAAACTCATCATTTCTCTAACAAATCAGTGTTATTTTCACATTGTCATAGTAATATTTAACATAACGTACCTAACTTACGAATACAACGAGTTTTTTCATTAACCAAGAGTAATCTAAAGCAACACATTCACCGTTCCAAAAGAATCCACCAGGGGGTTATGCGCCCCTTGAAAGGGTGTGAATCCTCCGAGGGGGGATCACCCCGAAGGGGTGTAAGCGGGCTTTAGGCCTCAGCCCGAAGGGCTGAGGCCTTACCCCTCCTTCGGAGGGGTAAAGCCCGGAGTCATCTAAGATACATCCTCAGAAGGTTGTATACAGAGTTTCATCATTCTATGTCAATATTTCAGATTTGGGGGCTGGTCCCCGAATTTGGTCAAATCGGTTCATTTTTACCCCCGGTATATCATCTAAAGCTGACAGCACTAAAAAAGGTTTGTAAAGTACAAGTTTCAGCCTTTCTACAATTCAAATAAATATATGTTTGGGGTGGGATCCCTTCTGGGGGATCCTAGACACCCTATGCTGTCTTATAACCATCATATTCGAACTCTACCACCTCGATAACCCTTATAAACACCCAAACATTGTTGTTATACGCGATTGTTTATTAACTCGGCACCGCAGTGGCTCCAGCACCGGTGCCGGTAGTGACTCCGAGATTATCATATCAAGTATTTCTAGAAATTCCACTCTGAATCCTGCTTCACCCAATTCAGCATTATGAACATTTCGGATTTTTTAAGGGGAGGTGGGGCCCCGCTTCGGGGCCCCATGGGGGGACGTAACATGGGTCTATGACGAGGTTACCGTCACTATGCTAACCCTCCTCCAAATTTAGCCTGATCGATAACCCTAACCCATGGTAGATATAATATGACTCGGACCGCGATGCGGAAGAACAGAAACCGGCGGTCGGAAATATACGCAAAAATAAATAATAATACCGACGCAGCGGCCGATGCGGTGATTGCCGGCGAGCGCAGCTGCAGCCTGTACCTGCCGCTGAATATAAATTCCTGCGAGGCAGCGCGAACCTGGAGCTTGAGTCGTTGGCTAGGGATGCGAACCAAAGGGAATGAACGCAATGTCGCACATTGAATCGGGGTTATTGATCTCGATGGTAAAGAAGACGCTGACGAAGGAGATGTAGAAGGTGACGAAGGATAACGTAGAAGGGTATTAAAAATAACTCAGAAGTGTTTCCTTCGGAAACACTTCTTCGAGGTAAATAATAAGTAATAATAATAATAATGTGTTTGTGTATGCGCACGCGCGCTCAATCTGTGTCTGT
>JABUQX010021891.1:10000-22500 GCA_015478945.1 Trachelipus rathkii
ACATGTAACAATGAATAATAAATTGCTAAGGAAGTTAAGAAGGAAGAATTAGAGAACCTATAGTTATATATATATATACTATATATATATTAATATATATATTAATTATATATATATTTAATTAATATATATTATATATATATATAATTATATATTAATATATATATAGTATTAATATAAATATATATAGTAATATATTCTATAATATATATATTATACTAGTTATATATATATATGTGTATATATAAGTAGTGATTAAGCTACTATTAACTGCAGGCGGTGGTGCCACACGTTTTAATAACAAGTTAAACATAACGTAAAGGAAATGAATTGTGGACTATAAAACTTATACATGATGTGAGGGCCTAATAGTTATGATTAATGAGTATTTCGCAAGTTCATGTGAAATATATACATGGAAGTAATATTATTGTTATGTTTTTGATCGTTGTGCATGACTACACGGCATCTACACAAAATACAAGCATTTACAGCATCAATTTTATTTGTAGTGATTATAAAAAATATTCTTTTTCTTCAAAATCAGATATAATATGAAGCTCGCTATAATTTGTACATAAATTTAATTTAGTAAAATTTTACAAAAAAAATTAAAAAATAATGAATGGACCCTTTTATAAAAGATTTACTTAAATAATGAATTAAAAAAGACTTTATATCCAAAAGTATATATACGTACAATTTATATATAATATAGCGTAATATACTGAGGACAGATTTAATCAGTATATAGTAGATATATATATATTAACAACTGCTACAGAATTCAGCGCAGTGTAACCTCACCGGGTATTATTTTCATCAGAAAATACTATCCCCCCATTTAAAAAGTAAATTTCAGAAACATGCTTGGGTGTGATGGAACAACTGGGACCCTAAATGCAAGATATGTCCACTTTGTAAGTGTTTATGGAGAAATAGGAGACGGCCCACGCAAGACTATATGAAAGAAATAAAATTAAATGTGTCTCCAAGTTTCATATTTTTAGGACCATAATTGCATGCAAGGAGATGGTCTGGAGTGAATTACAAGTTTCATAAAAATTATTTTAGATTGCAGGTTTGTTTCATTAAAAATATGTTTATAGATCGCGTTCTTAAATGGGGGAGCGAACAACCGCCAAATTTTCATTGCGATAACTGCGCCACTGACGTTTTCTACTAAACATGATATCCCGTCCACACCTCGGAGTCGCGTTATGCGAATCGGAGAAAAAACATAGGGAGGCACACGGCACCCTGCAGCCACGTGAAATAACCCTTCATATAACTCGGGGAATCCCAAATTATTGTGTGTCTCATTAAAGCAACTGCTACTACCGCATGCCCTCAGAATCATTCATAAATTTACGCCAGTGAACCTGATTACGGTATTTCAATAAATAACTCCCTTAAATAATTACTCTACAAAAAATTCAAATCTGCTGGAAATGTGAACTAATATGGGGACGCCTCTAGCAGAACGCTAGTACCGCTGCTAAGTTAAAGTGTAATTAAATGAAAAACGACGCCTCTAAAAATGAAAGATTCAATGAATGAGCAAAGTAAAATTAGTCCGCGCGCAAGGTTGGGGAGAATTGTTCTCACGTGGTGGATATAGGCGATCACCACCCAGGCAAGGAACACAGTTAAACAGCACGCGGTCTAGCGTTACAAATTCCTATATCCGTCTCCGAATAAACCAAAAAGCTAAGAGAAATTAACGTGGAGCGGGTTAATATTATTAAATATAATAGGATTTATCGAGGTATAAAGAATGTAGCGGGTATATATATAATAAAAGTTATTAATAATTTTCTTTAATAGATATATTTCCTTATAATTATATATTTTATATTATTATTAATTTTTTTATTTATTTTATATTTAATCCACAGTATATATCAACCTAAACAAACTCACCGGGTACAAAGATCTCTATATTTTCAAGTGAAGGGATATGTTGCAATATACTAGTCCAAATAATAAAATTTATTCATCGCGCTATACGCTAGCAATAATTATACGCATAGTATAAATTGAAACTAATATAGATCAGCTCACATGGAGCCCTTTAAATAATATGTGAATAGTAGTAGAGATTAAATTCTAGAACTCAGGAAAACACATAGAGATGGAATGAGAGAGTTCCTAAAACAGAACAGTTAGGTTGAGATACTATAAGGAAACAATAGGTAACACCTATATAATATAGTGAGTATTAAGAGGCAAACAGCGAGTACTACTATGAGAGTTCTACAATATATTTACAACTCAATAAAACCTACATATCGTATAGCTCAAGAGATACAGCACAGTAATACACCCCTTATGTGCTAATATACTATTAAAGGGCGTCGTAATATAAGTGATGTGTATTAACGCTAGAGTTGGATAAAGTTATTTACCCTATACGACAACACCTGTGCTAGTACGATTAACCTATATGAAATAAGTATATAAAAGATAAAGCACCAAACATCGTGAGCTATATGACTATACTAGCAAAAGATAGAGTTCAATATATAGTGAGCTGGTAAATAGTATATATCTATATACTAATAACCATATGATATTATTAGTTATAACTAAGCCTTGGCCTTTTGACTTCGAACCTCATTAGTCCAATAAGCCGGTGTAGAAAAAACCAGAGCCTATACCTCTACCGAATATCATGAGGAATATACAGTAAACTTACTATATTAACAGTGACTACCGGATGAGAACCTATCACTATTGATATAGATATAGTATAAGTCTATAAACTGAGATGGTGAGAAAAAAGTCTCGTGCAGATCACTAAATCAGAACTCCCAGTTTCTATTAGGAAGTAGCCGCACCCAGCAACCGATTGTGATGTGAGTATTATTCCTCAATAGACTCACTTTATTTTATTTATGATTAAGTAGCACAATCTAGCATATTTTATTTATTGTCATAAAGGAGAGAGTGAATAGAAAAAGACCCTTATTACAGAAAGAGATTATGAAGGTTAGAAAAGTAGTATATAATTTAAGAAGAGGAGATTTGGTAGAAGTTTAGGTATTTATTAAAAGAATATTTAAAATTATTATCACAAGTTGAGACGAACCCCACCATATGACTATAGCCAAATTTACCTTTCTTAGCAGTGAGATATATAAGATTCAGGGATAATAAAGATTATAAAGACGATAATAGTGACACTATTATCATGAAGTAAATATGAATTGGTAGCAGTAAATTAGAATAATGAAGCACTGAAAGAATGAAGGGATTACGAGTCAATACAAGTTCATAATATTATATTGTATAATAGTGGATAGAAGGTTGATAGTTAGGCAAGGTGAAAAGATCATTTATTATAGAAGTATGCGAATAAAGTAGGAGATGAGACGAAACCCTGAGGAACTCCACTATAGAAAGAAAAAAGAAGAAGAAGTTCGCTCCATCAACCATAGCCGATGTTTAGCGACTGAAAGAAAGCTAGCATAAGTAAGCAAAGAAGAAGGAGGATAAAGGAGGGGAGCTTGGTAAGAGTAAAAGATCTGTATGCCATACCCGGTAATAATCTTTTGATGAATATGTCAGTACGCTCCACACTACGCAAGTCTGCCAGATTTCTAATGAGAGCGGAAACCATAAATTCAGCTTAAATAGGTATAAAAAGTATATCGCCAGTTAACTTTGAACACCAAAAGCGATTAGAAAGAGAGAATGAGATTATCTCAGATGGTCTTAATAGAATAAGTAGAGAGTTAGAAGGGTTTCAAATAGATCTTATAGATAGAATTAACAGTGAGAGTTATTAAAAGTATATAGTTTATTAGTAATAAGGAATCAGATCAGGCTTTCACTTTTTTTACGGATAATAGGTATTGGAATTAGTAAGTGCTTCCAAACACTGAGGGAAAGTGCTAAGTATTAAGACATAGAGGAATATAGTTATGATCAGAGGGTGGTGTTGGCACGTAGCACATTTCTTCAAACTCTGTTTTTTTCGCATACCGTCACTGTGTAACATTACTAATCTGCGATAATTAACCGAGTAATAAATAAACACAATTTTGAGGCCTATTGAGAGAGGAAGCGTTTAGGTAAAATTTTGAAGAAAAAAAAAATAATGTTTATATATCTATCTTATTAAATCGAATCTAATTACATTTAAAATCTGGATATAAAGTAATAAATATTTATTTATATAAACTCGTAAATTAAAGTATTAATACTAGGTGTAAACGGATAGTAAGGGAAAATTTAATAACACTCGTTTATTAAGTCGGTTACTTATATTTTTTCGGAAAAATTAAATCACGAAAAGCGTTAAAAGTTAACGACATTTAACTTTAGTTAATTAAAAATATCTGTGATTAAACGCTTTAAGCGAGGCTAAGTTAATATGCCACTACTTGGAAAACAATCTATCTTATAACAACAGATATTAATATAATATATAATATATAATATATATATATATATATTAATATGATATATATTAATATATATATTACCTATATATATATATATATATATAATATATATATATATATATAATATATTTCATATATATATTAGTATATATTATTAATACTATATATATATATAATTAATATAATAATAAATATTAATATATATAGGCAAATTTATGTAGTAAAGCTCATGTAACTGTGAGGTGACATAGTGGAGGATATAAGTCCAACACCTCACAAGGATAGCCGTTAAATAAACAGAACTACCTAAGTTTCCCAATGATCACATAACTGGTAATATATATATATTTATATATATATAAATAGAAATTATTTATATTATAGGAGATTAAGATTATAGGTTTATAGGTTTTCTCAAGTTAGGAATTAGTAGTTAGTATTAAGGGTTAGGTTAGGTTATCTAGGTATTAGGTTAGGCTATATACCTATATATAATATATTAGTATATAGTAAATATATTATATATCGAGAGTTATTTCACATTAATAATACTTTCTACAAATTTTGCGTTATTAAATAATCATAATATAATATACAATATAGTATATTAAATAATATTAATTATATTTACTATTATATATTATATATATTTAATATATAATAATATAATATATATATATATATATATATATTAATTATTAATATATATATTATTAATATATTATATATATATAATATTATATATATATATATATTTATAATATATTAATATAATATATATATATTCTATATTATTAAAATATATAAATTATAATTTATTATATTATACATTTTCACTATTTGTCCCGCTTATGAAGACTGTAGGTATAAGTTAGGTTAGTGACGTACAGCCTTACTCATCATTTACACACTACTACTAATATTATATTATCACCTCTATCACATACGCCCTCAACTTATACACCTCTACTCCACCCCACTCTATCTATACCTCTCTCGCCACACCTCACGACGCTACCTCGTTCCTGCTCACATCTACCTTAACCTATCCTCCAGTAATTCCTTTATATCTAATCTATTATCTCAATATTACTACTCCTTCTTTGAAGTCTCCTTACTTATTCACTTCCATTTACCTATCCCCTTATCCGCCTCTACCACTCTTCTAACCACTCTCGTTCCTTACCAATCTCTCACTAAAGATGCCATAACCAATTACTATACAATTCCCTTTCTTCACGTGCTCTATTCCCACCAGACCATTCCTTCAAAATCACATCTACTCCTCACCAACTCATACTCTCATTAATCTCTAATCTCCACCTTTACTACTGACTCAACTTAAACCTAATCCGTTACTCTTCAATTCTCTACCTTAGTCATTGCATCTATAAGTAATCATAATCTCAATCTTTTTATACTCACGATTATAGGACCTGGCATCAACCCCTTTTTTGTTAATCGTCACACATTTTACGCTCGTGTCCACATACAAACCTATTGCTTGTTGATATTAACAGATTTTTTCACCATATAAGTCTCTATGAGTCCCTTGACAAATTAGTTGAATATATCCACACACTCTGATTGTCACCATATGTTACCTCTCAGCGCATTAAAGAGCCCTCAATTCCTTCACCCTATTCTAACGGATTGGGCTCGCACTCTACTGTTCTCCTCTCCTTCTTGACTGCGCTCTCACCGGGACCGCTGTAAGTCCGCTCGCACCAATCTACACCCTAAAGGTATAGCTAAAAATCTTGTACTAAATACTGATTATACCAGTTACTTCTCTATCCCCTCCTACACTGCTATATAACTCAACCACGTGCTCCTCCTCTACAACTCTCCTTCCTCTACCTCAAAATCTAACTATCACGTACTGGCGACGGCTTATCTAATTTTGTTTATAAGTCCCCTTTTTGCGTCCATATCATTCCGAAAACTTCCTCTACTTGCACACTATCTTTTTTAGATACAGACCTTTACGTTTACTCGACGCTTGCACATTCGCCCTTTATGAATTTTCTTATAGCTGTTATTTTACGTTATTCAGTTTCTACAAAATACTAGTATTATGAGTTTCACTTCCCTTATATATTATTCATCCCCATCATCTAATTCCACCCCCTCACCCCTCCCTCACCAATTCCCTCTGCAAACTAATACCTCTCCTAAAACACTCAGAATGCATAAGCAAATCGGCGAACATATTATACATATATATATAGTACACCCTACCGTCACTCATCCACACCCATACCCCAACATCTCACTCTCCCTCTATACAACTATATAATATATAATATAATATTCACACACATTCTCATACCTATTCCTAAAAAAAAGCCTCTAAATACCTATTCACTATAATTACCATACTACCTACATACCCATTATTTTACCTACCAATCACACTATCTCCATAATTCAATATTAACCTATATCACTCATAAGATCAATATGCTTGCTCTAAATCTAAAAAATAAGCTACCTAACACTTATTCCCTTTCTCTCTATTATATAGCTCTTTCTACTCACACAAGCATCATTTAATATGTATTAAACACTTGATCTCAACTCACACTCCATCTTCCACTCCTAACCCCTATCCTTTGTTTCTTTACCCTATACATATCTCCCTCCGTTAAACTCTTATCTTATACTCTCTTCAAAATAGTATTCTTTCTACACTTACCTACCACAACTTTAAAGACATATATACCTCATATATATTATCCTACCTTCCATCTCCTATCACCTTTCCCCTTAATATCAGAGGCAAAACCCAACAACCAATCTCTACCCAATTACTGTGGTACCATTACACATCCTCCAACATATTATACAATTCTAATACGCCTTCCTCCACCCCTCTATTTCTCCTCTGCACATTTCCAATTCTCACATCACCTAATCTAGACCTGCGAGAACTTCCCCTTTTTTTCCTTTATTCACAGCGCTATTATTTCCGTCCCTTTGTATTTTCATCCACCCCTTACCCTATCCCCTACATGTCATTTTCCTCCCATTACCTCACTCTTGCATTTCTTCCTCCCCTACTATATACTACACCCCTTATCATCATAATGTCACAACTAATAAGTAAACTCTACCCTCTATTCATTTCACTTACACCCTTACTCCTCTCCTCCTATTACTACCACTATTTAAATCCCCATACTCCTTACCTTAATCCTCTCCCCACCCTCTGTCTTTACTTCCTTTTTTTAATTTATAACTTCTTTCCACTAAAACCCCATCGTTACTTTTATATTTATATACTTAATCCTCAGATTCAAAAATTTTTTCACCTAGTATCCATACACTTACTCATTAATACAGATCTCACAAATATCCCTACTTTTGCTTCTATCTCTATTCGCCCTCTCCACCGCTCTCTAATATATATTTGCTTCCATAAACTTACTGATAAAAAATCCTTATAATAATTATCCTCCAACTAGAGTCTTCTTCTCTCCTAAACTTCCCATAACCATTTATTCTAACATATATATAACTATAAGTATCCCTTTTTACCCTATTTTAATCACCATATCTCTACTCATCACCCTCCTATCCCCATTCACCTCCTCTATTAATATACCCTTACGTACTTGCCCCCACTACTCTACTTTTTTACTCAGTACCCTATTACATGGCCCCTCTTCAACATACTGCCTTCTCAAATCTGTATCTTTGCACAACTGGCGCCTAGAAGGCCTCGCACATCCTCCCCCAATTCCGTCCCTTCAGGCATTTCTCCTGTCACACTTTTCTCCCATACCTTCCTAAAACTTCTCCTAACCCTAAAACCACTATCTCCCCCATTCATTATCAACTGCCTCACTCTCCTTCTTTCTCCCCTCTAACACCACACAAATTTTTATTCATCTCTCTTTACACCCTTATTGATCCTCCGGGCACCAGTAGAACACAATCGTGATCCAGATATCCCCCACCCCCCTCCCAAAAGGCGCGCCAAAAAAACGCAATAAAGTTAGTAAACGCTCCCCGCTGACCCCTACACTCTACATCAAAATAAACCATTTAACAACTCTATAATAAATCTATATCTCTATACCTTTATATACCCATTTATTACATATTACCCACATCACATATCTAGTTACGCCTTCTCCACTACTCACTCACTGTTATCATAACTCCTTCCGATTGATATAATACTTATATGAATTCTCTAAATAAACTTATTATTTTAAATACCATATACAACGTAATTTCCATATCACTATAATATAATCATTCTTCTTCGACACAATACACTAATCATCTAAATCAAGACTTTCTCCAATTTAGTCAATCTATCCTCTCCACCTACCACTAATAAAAGTAGTCTCATATATATATATTCTTACCCAACCATATAGCCTACACCTTCCCACTACCCTTATATAGTTATGCAATATTACAATATTTATCCAATAGACAATATATTTATACAATTTACCCCAAAACTTCCCCAACACTCATTCAGCTTACATATATCCCAAAAATCTTATCTTCTCTCCTCCTTACTTACCTAAGCTCATTCCACTGGTGCGTACAGCTCACATACTAACATAAAACACTCACTCCACATATCTTCCCGATTTCAGCATATTTACACACATAATATCTAAGTACATAATAATACCTGGTTACAATTCAAATTCTCTACCATATGTATCTCGCACATTTACTACTTATTACCATTCATAACTATTCACACACCAAGTAATAATAATACCTAATTAATTCCCTCGCACCTAATTCCCTCTCAATATCGGTATACAAAATAAAACTTCCCGAAAAATCCAATAACACCTATGTAAATATACAATCCAAATTATATATCTCCATATCATTCCTTAATTCAAACTTATAGTATTTCATTGTTTGAGTCCATCATTCCCTTACTACAGACAAAATACAACTGTGACTTATTTTAATTACTGTGCTCTACCAAACATCAGAACTCGCTTCCTAATCACTTTACTTACACTCACTTTTCATTCATTTTGTCGCACTCCAGAGTCTTACCCCCCTGCCTTCAGTTCATAGACCCCCACCCTCGATTAACCGACTGCTCCCTCATAATCATATCTCTTCCCCATCAACGCGTATAAATGCATCCTCTGATGAGGTCGCTGGACACCCGCTTTAATGGCAACCCCTGGAGTCCTGTGGAGAGCAATAATGGGTCTACACGCAGAAAATCCAGAGGATTAGAAGCTTTCAGAAAATCTTGGGCTCACATATAAGTCTTCTACGCTAAGACCTCCCAAAAATCTATTCATAGCTCTCAAAATTAAATCTGCAGTTTAATAACAATACTCACAAGACACAGATAACAGGCATTAATTTACTTACAATGTTCACAATAAATCACTTCGCAATAAAAAAAAAGGGTTTAAAGGGAATGCGCTCAGCCCTATTTATTGGCAATATATACAGTAAAAGGCACTAAATAACAGATTCTGATGTTAAAACTACCACTATTCAATTTAATATTAATCTTATAGCCACCCTCCCCTTCCCCGTCCTCCCTCCCGCACTAACTGCTTATCGCACAGGGTTCGCGGCACCTTTTCTATCTTAGCGCCTTTCGCGTTAAATGCAACAGTTATAAAATCGATATAACCTGTAAATCTGATGTTAGATAAAAAAAAAATATACGGCGATAACTCTGTATTTAATCTTTGATTACTTTCTAATAAACATATACTGATAGAGTTAACAAAATAATTCACTCAGGATCAAAAACTGAGCGCCTATAGACTATGAGAGATATTCTTATATTAAAATCGTTCATATAATTTACAATACTAATATACGAAAATTAAAATTTGGGCTTAATATTTAAACCGCGAATATATATATGTATAATCTCTAACACGTTATGTTATTGCTAATAATATTATAAAATGTTTTCCAAACACTACTATGGTGGAACTAATGAGTACCTTACTATAATATTGTAAATGCGTTTCAGAACCGCCAGCCATGTTTTACTCAATGAAGAGGTTGAATCGTCCTTTGAGGCGTTTAGATTAATTAACCTCCCAGAAGGAAAAAAATTACGGTAAGACCGTATTCCTCAAAGTTACATATATATAGTACGCCATATTACATAATAATAGTTATAATATATATATATATATATAATTAATAATATGTATATAAGATATAGAATATAGTATATATAACCAATATATATATATATATACTATATATATATATATTATATATATAATATCATAATATATCATATATAGTATAGATAATCATATACCATTTCATGCTATATATAAATAAATAATGGGAACCAGCTCGAAAGGCAAGTAATTGATAGATTAATTACAATAGAGGTAAGCTTGGAATGGTCTAAATAGAGTTTGCTAGACTTCCGATGAAAAAAAATTTACAAGTCGCCTATTCTAGACTAGAGAACACACGTTTTAATACTGTAGTAATTTGTTCTGAGCATTTATTGCTGAATAGCGACTGTAAATTTTTTTTCAAGTCCAACTCTTCCAGTCTTCCTTTCTATCTATCCATCTCTTCTATCCATCTTAAAAATGGATGAATGGACACTTTTTCTATATCAGGATATACTTCTAAATAAGACGGACTGTAATTTTGAGCATTTATGTGTCGAATAGCGACTGTAAATCCTTTCAAGTCCAACTCTTCACATCCTACCCTTTCTATCTACCAGTCTATTCTTATCCTCTTTCGTTAATCATGTCTGAGAGAGAGAGAGAGTCAGCCAACTTGCCAGTTCGTTAGCAGTCAGCGCTGGTCATAGGAGTGCATCTAATATAACAACAACTATGTCAACTGTTGTTAGCGTTACTAAGATCCGATGGTTGAGCATTTGTCAACCTTAACTTGTTTCATATAAAAATTAGTATTGTTACATATTAAACTATTTATTTAAACAGCGGTCAAACATTTAAACTTTAAACCTTTGTGCATTTCAAATTTCAATTCTAATTAAAAATTCACTCAATATAAATCAAATGGTATTTTACTTATTACTGCACTATTTTTTAGTTGTTAATTATTTGATGCAATACGTAATATTATAGGACTCATCGTACACCTCATTGCTGAGTAGAACTGGGAGCGAAAACCTTATACGTCACTTCTCCTTCGAGTCAAAGTATATATATATAGAAAGTATTCATATTATATAGATATAATATATATTATATAGTATATATATAGTTATATCTATATATAAAGAGAGAGTATATATTATATAATTAAGTATATATAATAAGATACGTATAATAATAATATGATATATATAATAATATTATTATTTCTATTATATATATACTATCTATATATAAAATATATAGGCTATATAATATATATTTATTATAATACAATATATTATATTAATATATAATATATGTTATATATATATATTATATATATATATATATATATATATATATATAATATATATATATATATATATAGTATCAGAGGTGACTCTATATTACGTATTTTTGTGCTTAGCAGGAGTTATCATTTATAGAGAACGATCGATCTTCGACAATTTATGAAGTTTACGATAAATTCTTCTAATTTTTTGCGATAAAATTGGTCATATGAAAGAATATATTACATAATACATATAACAGATTATGGTTTAATTTAAACCAAAATAGTAAGAATCCATTGCATTGTAACTAATGCTTATTTTTTTCATCATTATTAATGGATATTCTTCGGAATAAAGCCGAGAGAGAAATTTTAGAGACAGGATCACACCTCTACGTACACATGCGGTGAATTTAATTTTTAAAAAGTTGGTGTTATTTTTTTCCTCCTAAGAATCTAATAAAACCTTGCGTTTAGTTATAAAAAAAAAATTAAAATAAACATGTATCTTTTGATAATAATAAAATAAATACCTGAATTTAGCCTACAAAATTGTTTATATTGTTGCCTTTTGCATCTCTTAGTTACATTTTCATGAAAGTTTGCCATTTTCTAAATGTAAATTTAATTTAGAATTGTATATTACAATTTAACATAGATTATTAAAAATATTTACAATTTGTTATTCGTTAT
>JABUQX010021891.1:27500-55952 GCA_015478945.1 Trachelipus rathkii
ATATGTAGACACAACTTAAAACATCAATAACTTTAAATTAATTAACTAAGACAACCTAAATAAGAGAACTTCAATACCCAAACTTTCAAATATTTCGACATTAACTATTAGCTTTATAATACTTCACAGAAACATCAGATTCTATCTCCAAAGTCAATCAATAATAATCCTCAATTCAAATAAATAAACTTGAAAGTAAAACCCATCTTCAATACTTTCTCTAACTTTTTCTCATATCTTCTTCATTAAATCATTTTAACTTCCATAAAAAAACGGTTAAATTACTAAGATTTTTCAAACATAATACTTAAAAGTGTGAGCTTAATTCATCAACATTACAAACCTCTTTCTGTTAACTACCCTTTTATTTCATAAACTGCATAAATTCATTAACATACCTCGGAATTACTTTACAAAAAGCTTAACTTACAGTTTTATCCAAAAAATGCACTACATTACTAAATTAACTTTAAGGGAAAGAACTACAATATTACTTTGAATGTATACCAAAGGAAATTAATATATCAAAGGGGGAATGTTTTTTTTAAAAGTTCCTGAATAAAGGGTTTTTATTAGGAATAATATATACAGATTATTCAAGATTACCGCCACTATTGTAACGACTAGCCTTATTACTATTGTTGTTATTTTTGTTATTATAAATATCATAATTGCTTTCAAAATCATTTATATTATACTTGATATTTTCTTTATCACTATTGTCATTATTACTCCTATTATAAATATCACCATTATTCTTATCATTTAGCAATTTTAAATTTTTCTGGTAAAGTTTCAAAATTGAAAAACCTCTCATGAAATTATGATCATTATTAATATCGTTCTTAATCTTACTATCAATATCATCAATTTTACCATAATTATTCATAATATTAGTATTATCAGTAGCTATATTCTTATAACAAACATCTTTTCTTTTAATACTACTGTCATTTTTAGTATGGCTATTATTATTTATTTACACTGATTTCTTTCTCTTTTTCTTTTACTTGAAAGGGTTCTGTTTCATTTAGAAAAGCAGTTAGCATATTTCTTTTATGATCATGAACAATTTTTAATTTTCTCAAATGACTGTAAATTAATGCTTTAAGTATGGTTTCATTTTCGTTAAGATCTTTAATAAATTTACTATCATTATTTATTAATATATAATGTAAACAGATAGTAAAGATATTAATGAAAATAATTAAATTAATATCAAGTAGGAAATATAAAATATAGTATAGATAAGATAATTTAGAGGATGAGATGAAGATAATAATAAAGAGGATATGAATATGGATGTATTATTTAATAAGAATTAGTGAGCGAATAATAAATAGAAAATCTTACAGATAGTAAATAATCAGACAGTGGTGAGAACTGAATATACAAAAGTGAGATTAGAAAATGAAGTGAAAACAGATTGTAAGAAAATTATTGTAGTGGTGATGGTGGTTGTGTGTTGAAATGGTGTTTTGTAGTTGCTGTGGTGTGAAAGTAGGAATTGAGGAGGGTGGGATAGAGAGGATTGGTATTTTCATTCTGATGAGTTTGACGTTGTTTGGATGAGCTGAAGAGCTATGGGTGAGATTTTGTGTGTGTGAGCTACGTAGAAGGTCTAAAAGTTAAATTAAGTTGAAAAAGGTCAAAAATTTTGTGTTATTTGCGACACATGATGCCATCTTGAAGGGTAGATGTGTTGAGTAGAGAGGTCATACAGGGATTGTTCTGGGATATCTGAAATGTAATGTTTGGATGTGGGGGTAATATGGAGATTCAGGGTTTCATTGCCACATATCTCGTGCCCGTTCAAGGATTTTTTTTTTTTACAGGTTGTCTTCCTTGAATCGCAATCCAAGATGCGAACCCTATCAAGGGGGTGGTGTATGTACTCTCAAAGTTCACCCTCTCAGGCTCGAAGGATTGCGCATCATGACATCATGAACGCAGGCTTTAAAGAAATTCAGTAGGAAATACAGAGATAAGGATGGAAGATGGAAGAGAATCCCACAAAACAGAGGTGGTGGGAAAGAAGGTAAGCTACCCACTAAGCAAACTACGCCTGGAGTGTTACCCAATCGTCAACCCTAACAATACGTCGTCGGCGGCAGACAGTACCTAGTTGTGCTATGTCGAAAGGGTTCGTAAAGAGTGAGTGGTCACGGCGAGTGTGATAATTCCATTCGAGCAGTTTGCCAGATGCTTTACCTATAGATAGAGATAAAGCATCCAACATCGCCTGTAAAAGATCAGAGGTCAAGCTGGAAACTGGAATAGTACAGAACATGTTTAAAAGCCTTTTTTGCCGGCTGAGCATCGACCCTTATCCAAAAGCCGGGTGAAAACCAGAGCCCCCACCCCCCAGATTATGAGAGCAGTACTGACATGAATGGGCGGTAGATTGATCGGCGGTTCTTCTCCTTTTCCAACTCGAAGAAAAGGAAGGAAAGTCTCACAGTCTAAACAGAAACTATCCAGTTTCTTTGAAGCGCCCTATGCAAACTCGATTGTGATTGTGAGGTTTCCGAAGCTTTTGTTTGTTCATCGTTAAGGCCAAGGATGTTTATATTGTCAATCGGAAAGAATGACCGACAGAACCGTCAAAAGAAGACAGGAAAAGTAGAAGGTATTTTTGGAGAAAGGAGATTTGTTAAAAGTTGCGCTTTTTTTAAAGAAGTTGAGATTTCACATGTTAATTTAATATCGCATCAGTCGAGATAATAATCGGAAAGATTTTAAGACGAGAGGCAATTCCAGTAGTAAAAGTGGGAGTAGAGAAATTATGATATGAGTAAAGAAGAATTGAAGGGTCGAGTTCATCGGCAATATCGAGTGGAAAGAGTTTAGAGTGCAGAGTGAGAAGATTCTACTTAATTGAAAAGTGTAGGGCACATAAAGTAGGATATAAGACAGACCCCTGAGGAACGGATAGTGACAGAAAAGAATGAAAGAAGTCCGCCCCATCAACAACAGCTCGAATTAATTTTATTTTGAAGATGAAAGGCTAGATATAAGTAAGCAAAAGGAGAAGGAGGAAACCCAAAGGAGGGGGAAGCTTGGATGAGCAAGTGACGGCGTGCTATAGTCGGTCAAATTGGCTTTTGGTAAGTATGTCAAGCGCTAGCCGGAACAGTTAACCGGCAAGTCTCCCCGTAGGTTCTTAAGTAGCGAAATATACTCATAAATCCGGATTAGATAGGAGTGTGATATCGCGCAGTATGTACTCTCGTTGCAACGAGAGCCGTACTGGCGACTCTGGAGTGAGGTTATCCAAGATGATCTAAGAAGGTGAGTTGAGTAAGGGTTCTGCAAAGATTTTTAGTATAGATATACAAGTGAGGAGCCAGGACCGATAGTTATGCAAGGATCAAGATGTCGGGCTTTCCTTTTTTACGGTGAATAGGTTTGGCACATGTATAGCTTTCCAACTACTGAGGGAGGGAAAGTGCTAGTAGTGAGACATAGAGAATATATGTTGGAGGCCGAAGAGGCCGAAGAGATTTTATCTTTTCAGTTGGAGAATTAGCAAACAGAATCATCAGATCGAATAGAAGGAGGAAAGGCAGATTTACACAAGTTGAGAGGCTATAAAGATTTGTCAGTAGGAGAACTCAAGGGAGGTTAGCGCTGCACTTTTCCTTTGGATGAATAGTCTCAGCTTGTGCTCGTCGAAGAGTATCCCTGCATCTATTTCCTAGGCTGAATGATTAAATTATGCGAGAGTGATACAGGAGAGAGCGAGGATTTTCCACTACGCGACAGGCTACTGTCTCTAGCCTGAAGATGGCCAGAGAATTAAGGCATCGATTCGGACCAATAGGGATTTAGTGACGTCGAAAGAAGAGATTTAGTTTTTAAATAAGAATGACATGAAAAATACCCTTTTGATTAGTTTGAAATCTGCTTCATCGCTCATCAATTGAGTCTACAGCTCCCTCCTTATCGTTTAAATCTTTATACATCCTATCATTATTCCTTATTGAGATAGCCAATTTTCTATCATCTGCAAACTTTGGAAAAATTACATTTAGAGTCCCTGTGTCTAAATATTTGATACATTGTATGAGGACATGCACACGTTGATCTATAAAAAGTTGTTTACGGACGCACAAACATGTCTGCACTTCATTGTTCATTAATAAATTACTTTTCATTTTTCATTGATTATCTATTATTATTTTATTATTAATTATATCTATTTATTATTTTATTATATTATTAGTTCAATGATTATTATTATTACTTATTATATTATTATTATTATTGAGACTTGAAAGATATCAAAAAATTTTGATCGCTAAAAATTAATTTTGGGAGGTTGAACCCCCTAACTCTCCTCTTAACTTCTTAATATATATTATATATATATATATATATATATATATATATATATATATTATATTATATAACTATATATAATATAATAATATATATATATTATATAATTATTATATATATATATATATTATATAGTACTATATGTTATTTATATATATATACTATAATATAATAATGTATATATATAGTGTTGGAGGTTATTGAATACCGTATAATATATATAATTATAATGTTTTAAGAGATATTATATATAAATAATTATATATATATATATATAGGTATATATTATATTATATATATTATATATATAAGCTATACATATATACTATTATATATACTATTATTTATATTTATAATAGAGTATATATCTATATATATTATATATAATATTATCTTACTTATATATATATTAATTTTCTCTGTATATATATATATATATATATATTATATTATATATTTATATTATATTATTATATATTATATTATATATTATATTAGGACTATTTATTATTATATTATTAATTCTATATATATTATTTATTATAAAGTTATTATAATAGTAAATATATTATATATAAATTATATTTGAATTATATTATTAGAGGAGAGATAGAGAGAGAGGAAATTTTTAAGAATAGTTTTTTTAAAAATAAAATCGTTATAAAAAATTTCTTTGCTAATAATATTTTGCTTCTAATTAAACAAATGAAACAAATCAGATAAAAATATATATAATCATAATACTTCACTGAATATATTTATTATATATATATATGTTTATATTATCATATTATATATTTATATTATATCTTATAATATATATTATATAATATACTTACTAATATATCATATGATATAATATATTATAATATTATTATTATATATAATTATATATAATATATTATATATTATATATTATTATTATAATATACTATATATATATATTAATATAATATATTAAATAAAGACAGTAATAATGGACAAAAAATAAAATAAAAGAAAGACTTATCTTGTTACACAAAAAAGTGTAAGAAAGGAGACGACACACAATATCAAAACCACTGCATGCCAAGATAAATAAGCAAGCTAAAAAACATAAAAAACTTTCATCTTCCATAATAGAAGATCAATTTATTCTAATATCCGCTTCTGCCATCACTGTTGTAAAATGCATGAAGAAAATCTCACCACTTGGTAGTTTCAGTTACCCCCATGTGTCTATGGGCCACAGTTAGAGAAATGCTGCTGTTCATGGATTCCAATATTGATAGCCTCTAAAAGTGGACTGTGGGAAGTTTACAAAAAAAAGGCATTGCTTTATATTGCAATCATTCTTTGTTTAGGGGTTTTAAATGTTAACCAGAATCATTATCAGAAAAATGTGTGTGTATATCAAATGCTATTAAAATTTAATAATCCTCAATCTCATAAATGCAATTAACTACTAACATCAATACCTAATGTTTTTTTTTTTTTTTTTTTTTTTTTTTTTTTATTTTTTTTTTTTTTTTTTTTTTTTTACAGAGGGCTCTCCATTGAACAAATTCTTATAAACCTTCTTTGTAGTTATTCTGATGAAGGAAACCTTATACTAATAATAGGTACATCTAATCATGAAGAGGAATATATAATATCTGAAATGCTGAAGAAAAATAATTTACCTGTACCAAAATGTATCACTGCTGATTGCTCCACAAGTATGCTCCGGTAATGTGTGGAATAAGTAATAATCATAGATGTTTTGTAAGATAATTTCTGCTTATGAAAAGTATCATTATATGTATATATTATATATATATGATAATATAGTAGTATATATATTATATATAATATTATTATATATATATATGATATATATATAATATATTATATATATATAATATATTTATATATATATATATGTATATATATATATAATATATATATATTATATAATATATTATATATATTATATTATATCATATATAGTGTAGTGGTTGGCTTCCGTAAATTCTCAGCTGATCATGCGGCACCAGAATGCTCTAAGACTTTATGTCTCTGTGACTGATCCATCAAGCTGCTGAGTAGAAAAGATAAGACAAAATAAAATATATCCAAACGTCAAACCAGGTCGACGTGAATTGGAACAATATTGAAAGTACAGGATATGAGTATCATGAAAGCCTTTCTTAGATTTTGACTGAGTCATACGCTAAAGACTGATGCCGCTACTGCCCTTCCTCTTTGTTTTTCCCCCTCCCCGATATGAAGTTAGTACTCCATTATCAAGGGGATGATCTCCTTGTTATTTGTATTTTGGAGTTAATTGAGAAGGGAATAAAAATTCTTCGCAGTCTTAAGTAGAATTTTTTCTAACCTTTTTTTGAGGCTTCACCCTTACCGTTATTTGGCAACTTTCATGTTGCAATATGAAGTTTTTCTAAGGATTGTTTTTTTGGTTTTTTGTTAAGGCTAGTAAGAACTCGTTTTATATCTATCAAATTCATTAGAAGGAAAGATTGCCGATTATATCGAAACTGAGATTAACAGAAAGTGAAGGAGTGGTGTCTTTTGGAGAGGGAGACTTTGTTCGATAGTTGTATGTATTTTTTTAAAAGATGTGTGGAATTCTCACATTAGAGTGTGAGATCCATTACTGGGAAAGTTTCTATCTCTTGTCAAGTTGTGTCCGATCCAAGAGATTAGAATCAGGAAAGATTTACAGTTGATCGTGTTTGGTGGTAGGCAACTGTAAGTTCATAAAGAAAGTGAGCGATTATTGTAAAAGGGAACAAAAAATTGTCTGGGCAATAGAGCTAGAGTTCCATACAGCTGTGAATGAGAATTACTCAGCTTTGAAATGATTTATATATGTAAAGAGTAAAGCAAAGGAGTTTGGAGATTATAGAAGAGCATCTATATATATAATACGATTATATATAATAATATACTATAATATTAATATACTATATATATATATATATATATATATAGATATATATATATATATATATTAAATATATATATATATCAATATATATATATTATATATAATATATATATATATATATGTTTATATATATATACTATTTACTATTAATATATTATATATTACTTATTATATATACATATATATTATATTATATTATATATATTATATTTTAATATTATATATATATTATATATATTTATAGTTTGAGTATTATTTATATTATAATAATATTATTATATTTTGTGGTATTATTTTATATATATATTATATTTTTTTAATTTATATATGGTATATATATATTATATTATATATATATATATAATATTATATGTATATATATATCTTATTTATATATATATATTATTAGTATATAATATATATATAATATTATATATAGTATATATGTATATTATTATATTAATTTTTATATATATATCTATATATAATAT
Source organism: Trachelipus rathkii (assembly GCA_015478945.1). Classification (NCBI taxonomy): domain Eukaryota; kingdom Metazoa; phylum Arthropoda; class Malacostraca; order Isopoda; family Trachelipodidae; genus Trachelipus; species Trachelipus rathkii. The sequence continues at coordinate 35,262 of JABUQX010021891.1, forward strand.
ATTATAATTCTTTATATATGATTCCGACTGTCATGTTGAGATGGGTGATCGTTATTAAAAATAGTAAGTTAATAGAAAGTAAATGGAGAGAAACTCGTAAGACACTAAGAGAAGAAGCTTGAAGATTGAAATGATGGAAAAGCTTCAGCTAAAGCTTGAGTAATCGTCAGGATCAGAAAGATTAAAAGAGTTTTGACAGTGGAGTCCTCGGGTCCAGATTTTATTAAAAGACAAAAAAAATTTAACAGAATTTGAATAAAATTTTGCTTAGTAAAAGCTTTCGTGTTAAAGTATTAATCATCATTTTATTATTTTCGATAAAATGTTAGTTGTGTGAGCTTTTGGAAATAAAAAATAATAATCTGTTCTTTTTGAATTAATTTTTTAAACTTTGTTTTGAAATAGAGAATAAAATTCATTATGTAATTCTGGCCAGTGAAATTTGGATAAAGCTACTTACAAGATCATATGAAGAATGGAAATTCGGCGCAGTCGGCTATATGAAGATTTTCTTCACATAGTTCAAGAAGGAATAGAACAGACACCTAAATGACGTCCGTAGTGTCAGTCTGTTAGAGACTCGCCCAAACTAAGCCAAAGAGATCCAGGTTTTGTCACTGTCGTTTAGTGCTTGCGTGTGAGTTGTGGATGCTGTTTTTTCTTTCTGATCCGTCTTTCTCGAGACTTAAATAATTGATGTCACTACCCCCTCTGCTGATGAATTAGGGCTCTGTCCCGTGAGCGGTTGGTGTCAATGTAAATATCACTAGTAATATATAATATATAATATAGTTATTATTAATATATATATACTATACATACTATTATATATATATATCCTGATATTATAGTAATATATATATATTATATATATATATATAATATCTTTATAATATATTAATATATAATATTAATGCTATAAGTATTATTATATTATTATATATTAGTAGTATATATAATATATATAAATATATATTACTATATATATACGGTTATATATGTTATTTATATTATATTATATATACTATATATAGTAGTATAGTATAAGGCCTTAAATATTTCGGTACCATTTTATAAGTGGTTGACTCCGTTATAAATTAACTTAGGTTAATTTATGGTAATTCGGTTTGGAATTAGTTGTTATGGGTTAGGTTAAGATTAGGTTAGGTTACCGCCAAAAATTGTTATATGTATTTACACGCTAAAATTAATTAAAAACGTATAGAGTAACACTAGATTCAATATCTGGATAACACGTTAATAAATATGCCATATATCTATATATTATATATATATATATAATAGATATGTATATGATTTATATTAAAGTTATATATATTATAAATAATATATCATATATATATAGTATATATTATTATTATATATCTAAGTTATTATATATTACTTACGTTATATGATCATACTATAGTAGGAGATTGATAGTATCTATTATGATATATGGTACTTAACGGTTGTGTGGGGAATGTAGTGTAGGTATTGGTATGTTTTAGGGGTGGGGTGTTTATGATATGATATTATATGAATATAATTTATATATATATTATATATATATATATAATATATATATCATATATATATAGTGTAATAGGTATAATATAAAAATGGTATTTATTGAGTTTTGTATTAGTGTGTTTGTAGTATGATTTAGGTATGTTGGGGTTTATATATAGTAAGTGAGTATTGCTTTTGGTAGCTCCCTGCTCCGCACTGCTTTCATGAGAAGTCGTGGGGGGTTGGTTACGATCCCATGAGAATTGCCTACTGGGTCATATATGGTGGCTCGTGTTCCCGGTGTTGGTTGTTGCATTCAGTACAGAATTACTACAAGAGCTCAAGTCGGTATGTGTCTAAGAGTTTGCTTATACTCTGAATGTCCCGTTAAGTGGTTTTCCGTATATCATTCGTTGATTTTGTTATATAGGCAGCAAGAGGTTTGGTCCCAGCTGTATTGTGTAAATTTATCTGGAGGGACAAGTTCAGATTTTGACTAGTTGGGGGGTCAGAAGCAATGAATGTCTGGGGATTTTATGCTAGGAATGCTTAGTGGTTATATAATCTCTTGAGAAGGGTAGGGGCATTAATAATGCCATGCCGAAGGTGAGGACGCGGTACGTTAGTGGGCTGTGGGGGATGGCGTACAGGGTAACTCTCTGGTTTTGAACGGTCTCACGGAGAGCGTGCTCTTGTGGGGGTGTGAGTGTATATATGTTGGTTGTGTGGGTGTGGCTTGAGTAGTTATAAGGGTGGGGTGGTGTGTTGTTGTTTGAATTTGAGTTTCTGAGGATCGGGGGGTTGTGTCTTATGTGTCTAATGTGGAGTCATTGTCTAATTGGGTGTTTTGTTGTGTTGGTTTGTGACATAATGCGTCTGCATTAGTCTGGGGGATGGGGTTAGTGGTGTGTTGTTGGATATGTGGTGTGAGAGTTATAGGTGTTTATTCAGGGTGTGGTGTTTTGTGGTGTAGTATTATTGTTTATTATGGGTTCGTTGGATAGTGGTTGTATTTGTTTGTTGTGGTGTTATGTAGTGAGAGTTGTGGGTTGTGTTTGGTTTATAATATTATTAGATATTATATTGGTGTGGGTTAGGTTTAATGTATATTTACAAGGTTGTTAAATATAAATATATATATTTCCTATTATATATATATATTAATGATATAGATATAATTAATATATATATATGTATACTATATATACTGTTATATATGAGTAGTATATATATTTATTGTGATGTGTTGTTAGTTTGGGTTGGGTGGTGTTGCCGGGGATGATGATGATATTCTAGTAGGTGGTGTGGTTATGGTGATTGTAGTTATATATATATAGTATATATAATATTAATATATGTATATAAGTATAAGGGTGTTGTGATTTTTGGTGTTGTGGTATGTGTTGATAGGTGTTAGTTAATATATCGGTCGTGTTGGTTGGGGTTGTTGTAGGTGTGGGTTTTTGAGGTTGTGTTTTATTTAGTGGCGTGAGGTATGAGTGGGTTGGTGTGTGAGGTTTATGTGGTTAGTGGTTGATATTATGGTATATATATACGGTATATATATATAGTATATCTGTTATATAGTATATATATATATATATATATATTATATTGATATAATATATCAATGTGTGATTAAATAATATATATATATATATATATATTATATGATTATATATATATATTATATATATATATTATTAGTATATATATATTTAACCTGTATAATATATATTATTATATAATTATATACAATAATATATATATATATATTATATATATTATATGTATATACTTATTTTTATATATATTTATTAATATAATATAATTTATATATATATTATTATTATTATTATATGTTAGTTATATTTATTATTATTAATTATTATTTAATTATTATTATTATTATTATTAATTATTAATTTAATTATTATTTATTATTATATATTATATTAATTATTTGTGTAATTTATTATTATTTATTATTATTATTAATTATTATTTATTTATTATTTTTATTATTATTATGTAATTATTATTATTTATTATTATTATTATATTATGTATATTTATTATCTGATCATCCTCCTCCTTTTTTTCGCCCCCCAAGACTGGGGGGTAAGGTGCGTGACAAGGCTATGCGGAAAAGAAAAGTAGTGGAAGAATATGACAAAAGTTGGAATAACGGAGAGCCCAACCTAAGACCTACTGGGTCCCCGACGTCTGTACCGCAATATTAGTATAAGCATCTTCGGTCGGCAGTCCTTAGAACACATCACACCTGAGATCTTCACGGTGATCCGGCGAACTGGATGCCTCACTATGTGTTAAGATCGTTCAAGTGTAGGTTCATACCCCTGTGCCCCAGTGTGGGCCACAACCATACGGTATACCCCCTCTACGAAAAGCCGCACTCCTGTTCACTCCTGTTTTCGTATAGGTGAGGTCTGCCATTTAGTTATCACGCCTCTGCCCAAACTCAGTACAAGTTTTCTCTCCTTTCAGAACATTCATTAGCTTACCTTGACGTCAATCCACTTTTCTCTTTTGCGGTCTCCCAGCCGGTCAGGTCTCGATTCCCAACACAACTCACCATCATAACATCTGCTTAAGCCAACCGTACTGGTCAATGCAATGCCGATTACATGCACTCATCTCATTTCTTTTCATCTTATCTCTTATCATTTTTGACCTCCTCTTCTTCGCACCACAGTAACCCTCTAATACGATTCATCGATCCCTCATTTATCAAGTTCTATTTTTCCCTAACACTGCGCCTTACAGATTTGTCCCATGCTGAACTATGTTTGAACTTTAGATCTATCCCTCTTATTCCAGACCAAATAGTCTCAATAGCTATAACATTAACCCATACAGGTAATCAAAATACTCCGCGCTACATGTAGACCTAGCTCAACTCAGACCGTTAGTCCCTTTACAATCCACCACGATTTAATTGCACCAGCCACCTTCCTATCCATTCACGCGACGGACGTTTTCCTACGTACAAGCCTCTAAGGCATCAATCCGTTCCTGTCTTCCAATTCCAACATATAGTCCTGAAAATATTATAAGCACTCAGACAAATCTGAGTTCCAGCTGTCTGCCACCATCTAAGCATAATAAACTTACCATCCGAGGACTGTCCTCATACTTACGAACCTATAACTCTTACTCTTTAATCTAACGTTTACTTTCAAACCCTCCCTTTATAAACCCACTAACCCTGTGTACACACCCTTCCAAATCCCTTACCCAATCCTCTCAAACTCTCTCTGCAGATTCAGCAAGGCCAAAACCAATCACTCCATATAATATGGTAGTGGTGCCGGCAATCCCTCTCAATCTCACCTCCATTCTCCAGGTGTTGTCATTCTAGGTTTTACTTTGGGTGGGACTTGTGTGTATATTTCTTTGCCACCCTTTTTTCTCTTGTTGTGTTGCGTTGTGGGTGTAGGTTTGTCGTCGTTTGGTTGTGTCTCTTTTCTTGAGGTTCTGTGTGGGGTACAGCATGTTCCCAGAGTTGTTTTGCTAGTTGTGATTGCCCCATTGAGTTGGTCGGGGTTTTGAGGCCACAAAACTATTCTCTTTAGGCGTGGGTCCTGGATAACAGATAACCAATAGACCAAAACACATAATTAAATAAGATCAATAATAAGTTTACTCTCCAATTATCATCCGATAAAAATCATCTATTAAATAAACCTCCACCAAATTATATTAAAAAACTGACCACATTGTCTAGGTGAACCTGCTAAAAGTGTAAAGGCACCCCCTTATAATCCACTACATTTGGTAGTAATTTGGCCGCACACCGATACCTATTCTGATCCAAAATATTCAAACTAGAGTATCCCAATCGAGAAACAGAAAATGACCCCATCTACTTAATTTCTTTCTTTAATCCCCATCTGCATATACAATATTGAATAGCCAAGGGGACACTAACACATCTCCTGCCGCCTCACGTCCACTATTAATATTCTAAACCAATCACTTCTCACAGCGTGCCATTTAATTCTTAAACGATACCTTTGCTCTTGCTTGTCATGAGTTGCTTTATCTTTGTCATACATAATTTTGATTCCATCAGGGAAAACACCACCAACTGATTCTATCCCACTTCCACTGAAGATAACTAATCGTCATGGTGTAGTTTGTGTTGTTGTGTGTGTGTGTGTGGTGTGTGTGTTGGGTTTTAGATCCACCTTGGCCAATTAGGGCTGTATGTCCCTATTTAAACTCTATCAGATGGGGCGCCTCTTGAACCGCTATGTCCTGTATGCACAAAATCATAAAATTACCCTTAAATAAGCAGTTTCTGGTATTCTTGCTCCACCTTCATTTTCTCAGTTCAGTCGTGTTATCATATGGTAAAGATTTGAAGTCCAAGACACACAACTCTTAGTCTAATCCTACTCTAAACAGCGCACCTTGTGTTCCTTCGAACGGTTCGATTATGCAGCGCTTCTTGAAGTCCTTCAGTCAACTTCGATTTTGCTCTCTGCTTCTGTATGGAGCTTATAGTATATGTTTCCCTGTGGATCTTATGGGTTTATTGCTATTGTGCTTTTCCCGTGGACAGGGTTGTTTAGGAGTGTTCTTTGGTGGGGGTTGCTGGCTTGTGTATGTTGTATTTGTGTTGTCTATCGTGTCGTATTGAGATGTGAATCTAGGGGTTCTCTTGTACTCTCGCATTATCCGGCTCTCGTCTATATTAGATTTTGTGGGTGCATAGTTGTCATAGGAGTTGTGATGTGCGTGTTATGAGTGATCTAGTGTGTGTTGGTAAATTATTGTGGCTTGCGTGTGTTCAAGAGTTCTGTCGTAACTATAGTGGTGCGCCCTCTTTAGTATATGATGTTATTAGCAGCGCTGAGACGTCTATAGCTAATCAAGTCAGCGCATCTCTGCCTCGTTCGCGGTGTGTATGTATGTGGAGAGTGGTGTGGACGAGTGTCAGCTGCGTATTATAGTGGCGTTCTATCTAATAGTGGCGTTTGGCGAGAGATGTGTGTGATTGTGATGTTCGATGTCTTGTGGGGCAACTTTCGTCACGGATGTTATTTGGGTAGCGGAGAGTCGGTGATGCGTAATGTTGTGGGTATGAGCCATTGTTTGTGTGTGCTGGTGTTTGTGTGTTTGGGTGGTGTGTGTGTTTGTGTGTGTTTATGTATAATATGTAGTTTGTGTGTTTGATTTCGCTTCGGTTCGTTGTCATAAATTGAGTGTTGATGCGCGCGATTGGATAGAGTTGAGTCTTTGCGCTCTCACGAGCAATGAGCCTTGATTTTTTGCGCGTCTGTTCGTCCTTTGTGTGTGTCGCGAGTTGTTTGTCGTGAGATTGTCGTTGCGGTGGCTGTGCGGACGATGCGTATGTTTCTCGTACTGTTAGCTGTTTTTCCACCTGTTTTGTCTTTTGAATTACTGGGTGTGTGGTCGTTTGTTGTCGTCTCGACTCCGGGGAGTCTGTTTCCGCCTTTGTGGGTAGATGGTTCTTCAATGTTTACTTGTTCGGCGGGATGTGAATGTTAAGTGAGTGAGTATAAATAGGGAGTTGCCTCATAGTGTTGCTTGTCCTACAAGCCTTAGCTTTCTCCTGGCTAGGCTGCACGTGGTGATCAGGACATGATGTTTCCACTGCATGATGGTGAGCAAAAAGAGGTAGGAGGTCACAGGCGTAGGAACGAGAAAGGAGCTCGATCCTTATGCCTACAACTTGCATTTGTTTCTATTCTATTTATTTTTGTTTTGTTCGTTGTTCTGGTGTTGTGTTGGTTGAGTAGTGGTCTAAGCAAGGTTCCTCATGATCTTCATCTTTTATATCCCTTGTTTTCGCGGTGTGTTCTTTTGGGTGCCGCCTGCGCGAGAGCTTCTTCTCGGATTTCCGACGTAGTTTTCTTATGAGTTCTCTCCTTTTTTCTATGGTTGCTTTATTTGTGTTGTCGCTTCCTTTTGTGTTGTGTTTGTGCATATATCTGTTCATTTTTAACTCTTCGTTTTTTTGCTTTTGTTTTTCTCTTTAATTACGTTTATTTGTCTAATACATCTTTTCTTTCTGTTTATTGTGAGTGGGTTGTTTGGGGATTTGGTGTTTCTTGTTTTTTCCTCCTGCCTTTTATATGACGACGTTGTTTCCAACTAAGTGTTTTATTTTATTTTTCCATATATTATTATTCTTGCAGATGACACATCAATATTCTGTATATTGGCTTTTGCGTATGTAGTGAAGTGACGGTTCAACCTCACGCTTCTTATTTTTACTTTTAACCGCTGCATTACCTCTTCATTCCAACACCATCCACACTCCACTACACTGTTACTAGATTCTACTTTCCATTGGGTTTTTGCTGGGGTGTCCTGTTACATTTTTTAGTCACATGCCTCGTACGTGTTGATGCTTTGTTTGTGGGGGTGGTTTTGTATCTCCTTGCAATGCTAACAACTGCTTTCCTGTCATCCTTTGTTTTCAGTCAACGGTTCACTTATTTGTGCTGGAATAAGCTATTTACTTTTTGTGCGAGTTGTGTCTTCTTTAGAACTTATCCTTATTACCTTGTTCACGTAACTTCTCACTCCCTAATTCTACCCACTTTCCGTATCACCTTCTCCATCCAAGCCCATGCTAACTTAATTTTAATTTTACATAGAAACACTATAATGATTCCGATAATTTAATCCTAATTCTGTAACTATATTTTACATCCAACTTTTACTTTCAACATCTCCATCTTTCACCAACAGATTGTTCCTTCATCATTTTATAATTGGTCATATGATTGAATTCGAACCATCTCTACAGTACACAACCTTAGTATACTTACGGATACTCTTGTGTTTAAAGAAAGTATTACTTACATCATACATCTTTCTCTATCCTCACAGAGTCAATCACCTTCCTACCATTCTCATTTTTCTCCCTCAACCCAAAACCACCTGTTATATACTGCCATCTCTTTCTGATCAATCTTAATCCAACACATTTAGTCCCCAACACAATCAATCTGAAGCTGCCTACTCAAACCCATCCAATAACATCAATTCAGATTAAATCTCCAGAAAATCGTGCTCTCCAACATTTCCCTCAGATGGACATCACGTCACAAGCCACACATAACCTTGACCTTTTCAAACTTAAATTTAACTATTAGAATTCTGAGAACTCTCGGTTATGGTGGGGTCACACAAAGCACAAAGTCTACCGGGATAGCTCTGTACCAACAAAGTCACTCATCAAATTGCAAGCTCCCCTCACCCCTCAATCCATTCCTCACACCAGCAAACAACACCACATTTCCACACCGACATGATCACGTCATTTTCAACCGTCTCCTTTCAATCTTTTGTTTCAGTCACAGCGACCAAAATAATTTGCCCCTTTCTAAATAATCCATCACCTCTCTCTCCTCTTCTCCCTCAACATTTATATCCTCTGACAATTCCTATTGTACCCACTACGATTCATCAATTCGCGCCCGAAAAATTAGAAGGGCCGTTTACGGCGATCACGACCATTCCCGAGTCATGCATCAGAATTCCTAGCAAGAAAGATAGGTGTTGTGGGGAGCCAACCCAACTCCACCGTCCCTTAGTCGCCTTCTAAGACACGCAGGACATCGGAATGTGGGGCAATTCTTTCTCCCCCCACACATAGGATATGAGTAGTAGGGATGTCTGTATGATGTTGTCTAGAAGAAGGCGGGTAGAACGTAAGTATGTGTAATATGGTAAATGTGGATAAATGTGGTCAATAAGTATGTTGCCTGGTGATGAGTGTGTGACTGAGAAAGTGAATGCAAAAGCGAAAGGGGAACTAATAAAAATGGGAGGGAATTTCATCGCTTTCGAGTATCGTTACCTCTCGCCTCACTGAAATACCGGTAATTAGATATAATATTATTATATATATATATAATATAAAATTTGGATATATATATATATTTATATTATTATATATTTAATATATAATATATATATATATTATATATATATTATTATATATATTTATATATATATTTGTTGATAGTTTTGATGGTTATTTTTATGTGTTATGTAGGGCGTTGGTCTGAGTATATTTAGAGTTTAGTTGTTGTTATGTTTTTACGTGGTGGGGTTTGGTGGTATTTTAGGTGTGTGTGGTTGGTTGTTTGGAGGTTATGTGTTTGTGGGTGTTATGTTTTTAAGGTTGTTTCTTTATATATAAGGGAATGTGTGTTTTTAGGTGTGATGTGTGTTTTTTTTTTTGTTAGTTTGGCGTTTTGATCTTTTTATGTTATGTTATTGTGGTTGTAGTGGGGATATATTGGTTGGTGGTGCGCGTGAGGGGTTGTAGGAGGTTGGGGTGGTTTTTGTGGTGGTGGGGGAGTATTGTATGTTGAGTGGCTTGTGTGGTTTATGGGTTTTGTGGTTTGATGTTAGTTGTTGTTGTAGTTTGTGTGTGATTGTTTTTGAGCTGTTGAGGTTAGGTCGGGGTGGATGTCGTCTGTGTGCTCCCCTTTACGAGAAGGTGGAGTGAGTGCGTGCTGGGATGTTTTTTTTGAGCACTGTGCCACTAATTTCCACCAGAGTTGAGGTAAATCCACAAGGAAGAGCCAATTTAAAGGCCGACATGTCCCCCAATACACAGCTTTTGAAAGTGTCCAAGTCAAAGGTAGTTGAGAAAATGGAAAAAGGGAATGTGTTCCAGACATGTCTACTCATTTTGGAGTACATGTAATGATGAGAATAACGGTTAAGTCTGGGGTTGGAGAGTTCGAATAGAGAAAGGTAGACTGTGTGGAAAGGCGTGTCGCACAAGCCTTTCTCAATGGGGGATGTATGCAACTTGAGAATTCAGAAGAACAGTGTCCTTTGTAATAGCTTGGTGCAACAATTTGACGGATAGAAAGAACTGGGGAGAGCTTTTAGGGGAGCAAGGAGAGGTAATAAGGGCAAAAAGTCCCAATAGACACCACTTTTCAAGGAGAGCTGTCTGAGTGAAGCCACCCCAGATGAATACCCAAAGAAGGAGAATGGTCAGAAAGGAGACAGGCTTTTGCAGTATTCAGCTCTCTCACTCCAATATCTACCAATATATATTGTTGGTTTTATATTGAGGGATATTAACAGTTTTTTGAGAGTTGGTGTGGGAGAGTTACGGTGTGTATTTGTGTAAAATTGGTTGGGGTGATTATGTGTGTGGTATATGGTATGTATAATAGTAAGGTGTTGTACGGTGTAGGACTTCTTGGCATTTTCGTCATTAAGTGGATTTATTTTTTGCTGCTCGTGAACTTTTATCTGTACTCGAATGGGGTGTTAAAGATTTAACCTTGTTCAATTACACAGCCAGCGTATGTTTCTCTATAGTGTTGTCTCGTGAGCGCGGTGTGTGTTGTTTTGGTTCAGAGCGTTTGTCGCTAGTGTGAGGGTATGTTGGGTGTGTTATATTTAGGATGTGGTGTGGCGTGTGGATATTGGTGTGGGTGCGTTCTAAACCTGTGGTTGTAGGTTTTGTGTGCAGGTGTGTAAGCGAGTTATCTGGCATGCTTTACGTAATCAGCTAAAGGGATGCGTGGGTGGGGCCTGTGTGAGAGAGGTGGTTGTGTGTGGGTGCCTTAGGTGTGCTGGTTTTAGTCCTTATTGATTTAGAAATGTTTGGTGTGTGGTTGTGGAGGCGGTCTATATGGTTCCGTGTGTGTAGTTTTGTGTTTTTGTATGTGATTGTTGTTCATGTGTTTTTTTATTCGAATGCATAGTAAATCATCTTCCCATACTTTCAACGGCACCCAAGGCTACACCAGAAGAAAACATTCTTCTTCCAACTGACAGTGTACATTCATGAAGAAAGGAATGCCCATTTTGCCATGGCTGAAAAGTTGGCGAGCCATTAAATTTTTAGCTGCTCTAACTCCGACTCCATTTAAAAAAAAAAAACTGGCTCTAACTCCGGCTCTACAATTTTAAAATGCCCTAGCTCTGACTCCACCCCAAATAAAGTTGCGGCACCGGCTCCAGCTTCGAACCCCTTTATTTTATAGTAAAATTTTTTTTGTTCCGATTCCAACTCCACCCCAAAAAAAAAATTCGGCTCCAGCTTTCCGCTTGCCTTGATGCGTGTTCCTTGATTGAAAGTTATGATTCGCTTAGGGTTCCGTGGTTTTCCCAACTCGACCCAAAAAAAAAATTTGGCTCCAGCTTTCCGAAAACCTTGATTGAATAGTTAATGATCAGCAAGCTCCCAAACTGCTCGCTCGGGCAGTTCGCTTTGGTCCCCAAAACCAAAACGAACTCCGACGAGAACGTGAACGCAAACTCCCCTCTCCAAAAACAACAAAATATCATAAATTGGGTTGATCGTTTTCGGCGTCCGCTTTAATGTATCTTCGTCTTTAAGCGAGCAACTTAAAAGCAAATTTGTTCGCGTTACCGCTAATAGGGACCTCGCAGCCTCTTACTTAGTGCGAACTGTTCGCACTTTGGAGTGTTATTTTTACCTTTCAGTCATGTGTTGGGTTGATCCCGTTGGAATTATATTTGGTTTTGGCGCACCTTAATAAGATTTTGATCAGTATATGCTTGTGTACTCAGCTGCTCTCACCTTCACATTCCCTTTAATTTGATCTTATCTTAATTGGAAAATAAAAATATGAGAGAGAAATATCTTAAAAATTATATTTATTTTGGAGCCGAGAGTCGGATATTATTTCTACTTCTTCCGACTTTTTATTTATTTTAATTTTTTTTGAAAATTTATGTTTCCTGACTCTCTCCAAAAAGCTCCGACTCTACAACCCTGTCATAAAATAAATAGGGCCCAAGTCATAAAATTTTTGCAATGGAAAATTTCGGTTTTTGTTTCCTAAATATTTTTAAACACTCATATGTGAATGTTTTAAAGTTATTTTTTGAGAGCCTAAATTAAATATATATATATAATTATATATATTTTTATTTTATATGTGATATATAATAATTAATTATATATATATATATAATATATATATATATATTATATATATATATATATATATATATATATTAATCTATGAACGGAAATTGTCTTTTTGCTTGAATTTATATATATATATATCATTATAATATATATATATATATATATTATATATATATATTATATATATATAATATAATTATATATAATTATATATATATATATAATTATTATATATATTATATATTATAATAATAATTATTAGGGTGTGTAAAAGAAATGTTTTTTTTTTTTTTTTTTTTTTTTTTTTTTTTTTTTAATAAAAAATGTAGTGTAAAATTTAGTCAACGAGCTCGAGTCACTGCAGAAAATTTTTAGTTATTTAAGCAAGATTTTGGTATCTGTATCGGTTAACAAACTCAAAACGAAGAGGTGGTTCATTTTCACCTTTAAAGTTAATGATTGATTTTCTACAATAATGCAATAATGAATTGACAAAAGATAATTAAGTTAAAATGTATTAGTAATGAAAGCACTCAACTAGGACTTCAACCTACATAATAATTTGACTGGACTGCAAATAATACTTTCCTAGGAAGTATGAACTTGGTTTATTGTTTTTTTGCTTGACAGTTTTATTGAATGGAAATGTGGCGTGTAAATAAAAACATTTGTATAATTTTCTCAATTTTGTGTGCTTCATAATATTGCGTATTACACAAGGAGAGGAAATAGAAGCACAGAATATGCAAAATCAAATAATTGTTGGAATTGTTAAAAGTTTTTTTTTGATTCTTGGATTTTGGAAGAAAAAGATGTTAATTATGAAAATAAAATTGATGAATGTTTAGGAACTTTATTAAATAGAAAGCATTGATACCCCAAAAGTTTGAGTTGTTATTAAGTATGTGTGGGGGTAGTTAGTTATAAATTGACTATAAAAATTTTGTTAGGAATAAAAAGTTTCTGATAAGTTTTGTAGAGTTAAAATTTAACCAAAATATTTATTGACTTAATTTGATTTCAGAACTCAGACGTATTTAAATAGTGGATGTTTATTTGTCACATCTAGAATACTGGTTGTAGATCTTCTAATGAACAGAGTTCCAGCAGATTTAATCACTGGTACTGCAGGATAGTATTTTATTTTTAATGAATCAATACTACAGGTTGAAAATTATTTATTGTTGAATTATCATTTTGATATCAATGTTATTACATAAATGTTACACTATATTCTTTGTTTATAAACTCATGCTTATAAAATCTTTTAAGTGTTTAAGAATTTTCAAAATTTATGATATTCATTCCTTAGGCATAGTAGTTTGGAAAGCACATAGAATTATAGATTCACATCAAGAAGCCTTTATTTTAAGACTGTTTAGACAAAAAAATAAGGTAAATCGGTGTATATTTATTAGTATAGAGTACCTAACTACTTACATATTGGTAAAATAGTTGCATTCCATAGATTTTTACTGTAAATGGATACGAGTAATAGCATATTATTTAAAAGACAGGTTTCATAAAAGCATTTTCAAGTAGTCCTCTTTCATTTACTGTGGGTTTCTGCCATGTTGAAAGAATTATGAAAAATCTCTTTGTGATAAAACTTTACCTTTGAAAGCCACGATTTCATATTAAACTTTCTAAGGTTTCTGTGCTCTTCTGATAAGAACAGTGAAATTTTGAAGTTTTTATTTTCCAGAAAATTTCAGATACATCGAGTTATGAGTGTTTTAAAATTTACTGCAAATGTTACTGGAATAAAATTTGAAAATACTTTACTACTATCTTAAAGTATGATCTTAAAATTAATTTGACTAATAGGTAATTAAAAGTCATTGATTTTTCTCAGCCTGAAGTTATTGAACTTCACATACAAATGACTTCGAATATGAAACAAATACAAATAGCAACACTGGATTTGATATCATCTACGCTTCAAGAATTAAAGCTTTCAAACAGAGCTATTGACTTTGAAGAGTTTTGTGTTGAAAATGCTATTTCGAGGTATTTCGAAAAAATGATTAGGATGCAGTTGGATCCTGTTTGGCACCAGTTGTCAACAAGAACAAAACAGCTGATTGCAGACTTGAAAGTTTTACGAACCATTCTTACGTAAGCTAAAAGCTTTATCAGCCTATTATTATTATTATTATTATTATTATTATATTATTATTATATATTATTATTATTATTATTATTATTATTATTATTTTCTATATTCTATTTATTATTGTATCTTATTTTCAATAATAAAATTAAAACTCATTTTTTCATCTTTCTCTTCACATTTATTTTATAAGAGTTATGATTATAGACGAGGCAGAAGCTAAAGCTTCATATCTCACACTATATTCTATGTTTCAAACTGCTTATTTACTTTACTCTCGTTTTTTTTTTTTTTTTTTTTTTTTTTTTTGTATGAGTATTACTTATATTTTCTTGTTAAACTCCCAAGACAATTTCTTATTTATTTGGAAACTATAAATAGTTTTACTTGTTTTAACTAAATTTTTTTAAAATTATTGTTTATTGAACATTAATCGTTTGAGAAAGGGGCTTGTGTGAAAAATATTGCTTAAAAATTTTACAAATAAAATAGATTATGATGTATCTTTCATGAAAATACCTAATCTTTTTTATATATTTTTCTTACCATTCTCTTCAATAAATATTTTGTAATTAACTTATAACAATAATAATACACAAAAATTATGATGGAAAAATTTCTGAAAATACTGTACGTTTACATTAAATGTTTGTATTTCCTAGGTTGGGATGTTTATTATTTTCAGAAATCATTTTTTTAGCCCCTCTTTCTTTAGTCTTTTAGTCTTCGGTGCATATATATGATATATTACAAATGAGGGAGGAGGTTTCCTTTTGGTATGACTAGAGAAAAACCTAACAGCTTGCTAGATTATCTTTATAGTCCAAACCTTGATATATAGACTACCTTTTTAAATAGTATATACACTGTTTTTTTATAAATATTTTTCATTTGCAAAAATTATATTATTGGATCAATTTGATTAGTGTGCTTTTTATACCTTTTTTCTCTCCAAATACTCCCTATGATTCAAATGATTGAACTATTTTTATTGTACATCAAAACCATTACACATCATTTAGATTTACACAGTTAATTTATTAATGTATTGTCTATACCTCAAAATATTATAAACATTGCAAATATTGGATAATTATTCTTTATTGATGATTTTTCTAATTCTTTTGAGTAAAAAATCATCAAAGTGGTTTCCATTTCAGGTTTTTGACTCAGTATGATTCTGTTACATTTTATAACTTGGTCAACTCACTCAAAACTACAGAGAAAGCAATGCAAAGTGCTGGCTGGATGCTTTTGCCCTCTGCTGATGTTTTATTTGTGCATTCAAAAGTACGCGTATTAGGGGGCACTACAGAAGATACATCGGCTAAAAGAGCAAAGACTAATGAAATTGACAGCAATGGTAATATATATTATTTATATAGTTAATATATATTATATATATATATATATATATTATATATTATATAATATATATAATATAATTATAATTATATCTATATATAAATATTATATTATATATAGATATTATATTATAATATAAAAAAACTACCAATATGTAGCATTACTGAAAAATAAGCACGGGGAGATCCACAGGGAGCGAGACTTTTAAGGCCGGCTATCCAAACCAGCGCCACCCAACGTGTTATTCGCAGTCGAGTTTTAATTCTTTGCCCCCAGGTAGATAAAACCCAACGCTATGCAGAGATTTTTGGAACCAGCGCCTCTCGTATGAGAGGGGGTGACTCAACCTCCTTTCCAAGCAGCGTTAATATTATATAATATATATAATAATATAATAGTAATAATATATATAATATATATTAATATATAATAATATATATTATAAATTATATTAATATATATATATGATATAATAATATATATAATATAATATTATTATTATATAACTACAACCATAACCTTACTCTTATCTACGTTTACTTTCCAAAACCCCCTCCTTTTACAACACCCTGCCAAATCTCTCTACCAATCTTATCAAACTCTCTTCAGATTCACGCACAAAACAAAAGTCATCCGCATATAATGAGGGTTATCAGTACTCCGTCAACACTCCATTCTCCAATCATTCTATAAACACCACCTGCACCCCATCCTAATATCGTTTCATCACCCCTATCACCATATATAAATGTGGAATAACCAGGAGACGTAATGCATCCGCTCACCCGCTATTAATATGACTAATCACTTTGACCTATTTATTCTTAAATCGCGCTTCAACTATCTATCAATACATACTTTTGATCCATTCAGAAGCCTAACCACCACACCATATATCACTGAACACCTGCTATAGAGCTTCCTATTAATCAAATCATTCAACGCCTGTTGCCAATCCATAAACTAAATACAATTTTCTTCTTCTCCCTCATATTTTCTCAATCATTTGGTTTAATGTAAAGATTTGATCCACACATCTCTAACGACTCCTAAAACGCACCATTCTCTTCAACCAATACACTTCCTTCATTTCACTCATGCACCTTTTCGACCAAATACCAGCATATATCTTCCCTAAACACTCAATAAACTAATGTCCCTATTTAATAAGGTTCCCCTTATCTCCCTTAACCCTTATAAAGGGTATGTTAAATACGAGAAAGACTAACTCACTTGCTGATAGCGTTGATTCGGGTGGGGTTTAGGGAATCGATTCGTTAATTTTTGTTAAGTCGATTTATGAATTTATTTATTAATCGTAATGTTTAACGTTTAAAAGTTCACGAAAGAGGCCACGACCAAACAAAGTTTCTCTTTAAGGAGTCGTTGCATGCAACAACGATCCTTTTTTTTGTTTTGCTGCCTTAAACTAATGCAAAGTTTTTAGTTGATTTTAATCGCTTTTTTTACTTTATATAGGGAAACACATTAACTAAGGCGGCAGAAGATTTGCCAGGTCCTTATACCTAAAGATAATATAAAACATAAATAAGACACTTGTAACATTTAACACAAAAAAGGGAAATAAAGGGAAAAAGGGAAGGCGGGAAACCACTACGCCCAAGTAACGATCCTTTGAGAAGGTGTTTGATGAGAAAGATATCTTCATCTTTTCCTCTCTTCATGCTCCTTCTTCTAACTTCCTTCTTCGTCCTAAATAATTAAACAACTTATACCTTTTCCCTCTCCTCCCACCTCCTCTCCAACTACCTCCTCTCCAATTTCTTCAATTCCTTCCCTTCCTAAACAGTGTTCCCTCAATCCCTCCGTCTTACGCCCATCCTTGTCAAGGAGGGGTCCCCTGGCCAATTGGTTCTCTTTGCTCTCTACCCGGGTCATCGAACATCTTTTCTCAACGCCTGTCTTCTAGAGCTTGTTTTGCTATATGCAATACTATTTGAAGTCCGCATATTGCTTACTTTGACGTGGAGATGTGTTATTTCTGCGGTCGAGGGCGTTGAAGTGTCTGTTGGTGTGATTAGTCAGTAGTATATCCAGAATGCCCAAAGTGGGTTCAAATCCCTTATTTACCGACGATCCTCACCACCAAGCGTTTATGAAGGAGACCAGGTTCATCCTTGATTAAACCCAAGGCTCCCGCTTCCAGTCGTAGATCTTGCATTCTTCTTTATCCATCTTTGATTCCAAAAGATCGGACTGCCTGTTTTTCCTGCCTTTCCAATCTAACCAGCACCAATATACCCGATTTTGGGGACTCCCCGGGTCTTCACCATCACTTTTCATAGACGCGTCCGTGTCGATAAAATCTGTTTTAATTTTTCCTGTTGAGATTCTGTATATTGCTTTATCTCTGTCCAACTTCATGGTGTTTCAGCTCGGCTCTCTGCATAAAGTGCCGTGATAGGTTTTCCTCATGATCTTCGTAGTCCCACTTTTGCAGTATCTTGCTCAATCTCATGGGAGGGCCAATATCTGGACGAGTGTGTTACGTTGCCGACAATTTATTTTCCAATAAGGATCTTATTATCTTTCGTCAATTCACTTTCTGAGTCGGTGTGTTGCCTGTTGTAGTACCCTCGTGTCAGTATCTTAAGATTTCTCACATACCTGTTGTGATAGAGGATTCCTTTTTATCCACCTTCATATCCACTCCGATGCGTAAACGGAATTCTCTTCTTCTGCACCTCGGCGGCGCAGGTTTTTGTGTGGTGGGTTAGGTGTTTGTTGTGGTTGTGCCGTGTGGTATTATGCCACGTTTCAATCATGTTTTAATCTATTTATTACTGACTGACAAAACTCCTCTGATCCTCCATAGCAAAAATCGTCGACATGGGTACACATTATACCTGCGAGTTTACCTTTTTCTCTCCAGTAGAACATCGTAGGTTCCAGTTTGCTCCTGGTACCTCCCAATTCTTTTAGGATGGTCACCACACTTTCATACCACGTTCTGGCAGCATCCTTCAAACCGTAAACGGCTTTCCTTAGTTTCCATATACAGTCTTTTGTCTCTTCTCTACACCTATTACGCTTTCTCCAGGTGTCCTCGTAACCCGCATGGTTTGTAGCTTACACATCTCTTTCATTGTTTTTCCTTGGAAGTAAGCAGTCTTAATTAATCTATTGTCCTAATCACTCCCATCCGTAAAAACACATGATGGTCATTTAACCCAAAATTCAATTACTTTTGTCTGTCAATCCTTTTGGTAGCGGCGTGTCCGTTTCGGGTAGCATCAGTAAGCACAGGAAGTGGTCGCTTTGGGTGTAGGTTCTTCTTTGTGTCTTTGTTCTTAATCGTCTTTGTCTACGGTGTAGGTCATAGCTTACCGGCAAATCTAGCGTTGTTCGTCTATATTGTTGTCGGTTCTGTTACTCGCATTTTGGTCGCTCCATTCTTTTGTCTCTGATTTAGGGGAATCCGTCATGTTGCATGTGTGTTTATTATTATTTTCGGTGAAGCCGGTTGTTTGGGGTTTCGCCTTTTGTGATCCCTCTTACTCCATCATAAACGTCATTTTCTTCCAACTAGTTATTCTCTCATTTTTGCTTCTATTTCTTCTTCGGGAATTACCGGTACAATCCTTCGTATTCCCTCCACCTGTCTGTCTCCTCTCCGACCCTGTGTTTGGTGTCTGTTAGTTTGATTGTGCGTATATTCTTTTCTTTTTCCTGCTTGTTTTCCTCTGCGTTTCCGTCCGTGGTAATGTGATTTCTTCTGTTATAGTTGACTTCTCTTGTGAGATGGATGGCGATGTGTTTCGTGTGTTGTTAGCGCATTGTTGTGGTCTGACATTCTGCCAAGCTTATTTGGACGTTAAACATTCATCTAGCTTTTTTCCGGTGGCTTTTCCAGCTCTAACTTACTATTTCAAAAATACCTTTTTTTTTCTCCATTATATCTTTTTTTTCATCAATTACTACCTTTTTTCCTTGTTTTCAAAGTTTCTTTTTTCTTTGGAATCATGTGGACTCTTCGTATCTTCTGTAATCCCGTAGCCTTTTCTCTTTCGATCTTCACTACTGGGATTTTTTCAACGATATTGCTTGTAGGAACCCAATTGCCTCTTCCATGTTTTTTTTTTTCCCGATGTATTCTGGATTGTTACTCACCTATCCTTTCCTCTCCTCCCCTATGTGGTAATCTTGCCTAATCTCGTGATATGTAATCTATTATTCTCCTAATAGTAAGCCGTGTCCGTTATTTCACGACCAGGTTTCCCTAACCTTTCCCGACCAACCTCCGCAGGTCCTCTCCATTCTTTTTCTCCTTCTCCTTTATAAAATATAACCTCTTCTCCCGGTATCGCTAACTCAATATGGTGTTCCCTCCATTTTTTCTAAAGTGGCTCTTTTTAATTTTTTTCTTTTCAGATCCCTGTCAATGTGGATTTCATGCTCTAGAAGACCTGTCAAAACAGTTCTTTAAACTCACTCATCAGTCCCCCTTCTTGCAACATTCCTAGCCTTTCTTCTTCTCCAATTGGTAAGAATATGGGTAACCAGGTTCCTTCCAAAAACCAAGATGGAGTGTTGCAAACACCCATTGCCATCCGATAGGCTGTTTCTTCGCTGCCGACCGATCCACAGTTCAATCTCTCATCTCGGATGGATCTTCTTCTTATTCTCTTAAACTTCCGTATAGATCTTTTAATAGGCCTACCTATTCTTTCACATAGAGACCGTTGCTAAAAGGATCCTTGCTCTGGTGACGCTTTTGTTTCTTTTAATCCGATCTCCTGTTTTC
>JABUQX010021892.1:0-15000 GCA_015478945.1 Trachelipus rathkii
AAAAGAGATCGACCTACATTTGTACAATAGGGCGGTAAGCGGCTGCTTTCGACTGGTCATGCTCCACTGCTTCTTTCCGAGCTTGTACAGCACGTAATCCCCAATCTTGGCAAAGAGAAGTTGAAGGAAAGATAAAAGAAGAAATATATATGGATGGTTTACGGAAGTAATAGCGGAGTAAACAGGGTTTGTAGCTCCTTGTTATCATTGGTATATGGATTGGGTATGAAGAATTCGAGTGGGGATGGAGGAAATGTGAGAATGTGAGAATAATTGGAGTCAGTTATATACGGATGAATTGTCTGTGGCGCGATCTGAAGAGAGTTGAAGAGGAGGTAAGAGAGCTGGCAGGTGTTAAAAGAGGGGCTGAAATAAAAGTGAATAAAGTAAGGTTATGGTAGCTGTGAGTGAGTACACTCCTCAGTGTGAAGTTATAGTTAGATATTGAGCAGCTAGAACAAGTGTAAGAAATATTTAGTATAGTTGGATGAAAGGAACGGACGATGCAAGATGATAGGAAGTTGTGAATGCAGAAGGTTAGGCGGGCAAGGATTTAAATTCTTTGCGAATCGCAAAGGACAAGTCTTGAGTGTGCTAGGTTACATGAAGGTATGTTGTACCTGTATTAATGTATAGGAAGACATGGTCTGGAATATATACAGTAATATCTAAGATTATAATGAAGAATCTAGGGGTGTCTGAGTGTAGAAAATGATAAACGAGAGAATGAACGTATAGAAGAGGTGTATGAGAGATGGGTAAATAAGAATAAATGAAAGTATGCTTGAGGATGGTTTGGTCATGTCGGAAAAGGGAAAATGAAAATATTGATAAGTCGGTTGTTAAGCCGGAGTATATTGTTTGAGTGTATTGGGCTAACCGACCGGCTAAGGAAGGAAGCCGAAGAGGAAAAGTGATGAGTCAGTAAACGAATGTCGAAAGAAGAGAAATGTACGTTTGCAGAGGCAAATAAGGTGCATGATAAAGAAAGCGGGGTTTTGTATGGGGCATGTTGCCCACCTGGCCAGAGAACCCTTAACAATGACGAATTACCATTAGTTAGGGTCCGTCGCGGTCCCATGATGCCCTATGGATTTTTCTGTCTGTGACGAGCTCTCACGAATTAATGGTACAGAGGGGCGGAAGGCTGGCTTCTTCTTCGAACGTTGTCATTTCTCTACTGCTTCCCTTTCCGTTCTTGACACACCTACCTTATTCTCTTCTGCACACCTGACACGATTAAGATCTGGGGCAAAGACACAGGCCTTCAAGATCGGAAAGGAAGAGAGAAATTGCAGTAATTTAGTGATATATTATTATATTACTATAAGTGTATATATATAGGCGTTATAGTACGGTAGTCCGTACATATATATATGTATATAAATAGATATTATATATAAATAATATAAGAATATCCCAATTATCTACTAGTACTCTATACTACTATAAAGCATAATTTGAGAATTGTTATTTTTAAGTACTATGATATATATATATATATAATATACGTTATATATTAGACTATATATATATACTATATTATATATATTTATAACAGTATAATAATATATACATAAAGTAATTAATATATATAAGTATATATATATAAATATGAATATTATATATATATAATACATTATTATGATATTTATATATAGCTATATATTGTAACGGTGAAATAATGCTGACCAAATTTGAAAAATAATACTTGTTCAAGTATTAAAGAAAGAATCGTCACAAATCCATCGAACAATACACTTGCTCCAATGAACGTTATTAATTCCTCTTGGAATCGTTCGTCTTCTCAAAAAATAATTGGATATGGTACTTGCACATGAGTACTAATCTTTGCGCGTCACGCCGGTAATGTGCATGCTGAGACTAACAGCTGTATCGTCCCCAGCGGCTCTTCTGATCACATACAGGCGCACTTGCACCTCTAATTCACCAATTTTCCAGATACCTCCTTTGATCTATATATTGAATTACAAATATGGACTTCTGAAATTAACCAGAGATGTTCTTATCAACTTATTAATAAAAGCGTAAGAAGTGAAATTTTTGATCTCGATTTATGACAGACTTACTTGATTCATGATAGCCTGCAATATGTTCTGTAAACAATATAAACCGGTTGTATATTATCTGAAGACTTAGATATACTGACCTGTACCAGTGTTGTTGTGAAAGGTACAGGTGCTCAAATAATCTAGATTGGACTTAACTTAATTATCATTATATAATCCGTGATTTCAGTATTGTACTTTTCTTAGTATCTGGATTCTCAATATCAGTAAGTAACTGTAATCTTTCACTCGTATCTTCCAATGGTAGATTAATGAGTCTTCTTCCAATATCATGTACAATCCAAGTACGTTAGTGTATTGTTATATAGACTTAGAAAGTTGTAGCTCTCAATAGGTCCAAATATATCGCCCAGATAAGTAAGAACTGAGTACTTTTGGTCCAGATAAGAATATTGGTGATCTTTTACGTCCCAAAATAAGAATCGTGTTGATCTTTTGCGTCCCAAGATAAGCAAGTTGAACTTTGGCGTCCCAAGATATGAATTTGATATTCTTCTGCGTCCCAAGGTATGAAGCCCTGTATTAATACATATATTAGTTTCTTGTTCAGTTATCAATTCATCTTTATCTTTATTTCATTTTCCAGGTACTCACCTTTCCTGTTTATAGGATGACTGTGAGGGGCAATCTTGGATACACAACTCCAACGGGTTCCAAATAAGAAGTTCTGCAGGATATGAAATGCTTTTAATACTGTTTTGAATGCTTTGACCTTTCGTAATTTTACATTTTTCCTCAATCTTTATTTTACTTTAGTTTTATTATTAGATCTTTACTTATTTTAACATTAGAATTTTTTAGAAATAATCCACTATGGATAACGCCACCTAGACTGTAGATGCGATATCTTCCTTGTACGATGTGAATGGAGATTGAAGTCTGGAAGTATCTTGATGTTGTCAATAACTGTTCTTCTATTTGTTATGATAAATATCTAGCAGGTTTGCTCACTCGGAGCAATTGCATAAAACAATTATTTTAAGTAAAGTAAGAGTTTATTTTGACCTAATCTAACCAAATTTGTACAAATTCAAAAATTTTATGTGAAAGAGGGGTTCTAAAAGTTTAGAAATAAAGTTAAATCATCAAATTTATATTAGTATGTTCATTTTCACATAAGTGTAGTAAGTGTTGATAAGTGAGCATAGCTGGTAAAGGAGGATTGAATAGTTCGTTTTTTTTTTTTCCCGTGCTGCTCCAACAGGGACATACAGGAATGACAGTTAGAATTGCTTCGTGTTCACACTTATATATATTATATTTATATAGTCTATATACCACTTAATACCTACTATATATCATTTAGATATAGACAATATACTTATATATACGATAAGTAATAAGTATAATAGATATTGTATATATATAATATATTATATAATACTATATATATATATAATATATTCATATATATAGTATATATATAATCATATACTTCATAATAATTTTTTTTTTTTGCTATAGGAGTAGGCGACATTCCAGTACATAATTTTGCCTTATTTCTCGTTCATATCACTTTCATCCTCCAACAAATCTTAGAGACACCCATATTTTATCCACAAATCATCAAACACATAACTTATACTCCACCCCTCTTCAGACACATCCACATGCATAACCTACCCTTAATAGTTATATCCTAGTGGGGGAGAAAATAATGCCGAACATCAGTATATTCTGCGTGTCTAGTAAGCGATTAAGAGAGACGCTGAGTTAGATTGTTCTCCACAATACCCAACTTATTCTTTGGCTGGAATGCTAATTCATGCCCTCGAAAGGTCTGTTGATCGCACGTAACCGCTTCTTTTCGGCGAAAAGGTATTAATCGTTAAGGAACACTGAATATCAGAGGAATAAAATGTTATGAAGAGGAGAGAGGTGAGGATGTATTGAAAGGTTTAATAATCTGATTGCTTCGTGTACTTTGAAACAAAGAGAAAGAAACTGGTGAACAATGAGTGGGTGGTGAAATTTGTTCGTGTGAATGTTAAAGGAATAGTAGGCGGTAGAAGAATTTGCAATTCTGATTGAGTGACTTGTGTTAGAGATCGGTAGATTTTGTGTGGTTGAGTACTAGAAGTCTAAAGGTAAATTAATGAACATGTCAAAAGCAGTGGTTGCGACATAAGTGGCATCGCGAGAGGTAACTGTTGAAGAGTAGCGATTTCTCTGGATAGATGACTGAATGAAGTTTTGGAGGGGGGAGGAAGTAGTGTTCCTTTGCCACATATCTGCCACCCAAGGATTTTTTTACAGGTTTTCACCACCATCACTGCAGAGCTAGATCAAGGAGGATTAGTCCTTAAAAGTCTCACCTCAGCGCAAATTGCGCACATGAACGCAGACGCAGCGTAAAGAGGAGATAAATTCAACAGGAAATACAGAAGATGAAAGAATTCACAGAGGTGGCGGGGAAGAAGGAAGCACCACAGCGAACTAGCCGGAATATTACAAATAAAACACAACATTGTTGCGAGATTACAGCCAACCTTCGTGCTACGAGAGTCGTAAGGTGGTTTACGCGAGTGATAACTTCCCTCGACACTTGCGCTGGGGACCTAATACGAGTAGTAGATAAGCACCAACATCGACCCGCCAAAGATAGGTCACTGAACTGGAAAGGTCCAAGAAAACTAGTTTATAAGACCTTTGGCCTTTGACTAGACCCTGTCCAAAGCCGGGTGAAACCAACCCCCCCCCCCCAGTAGTATGATAGCAATAACTCCATACAAGCGATAAGACCCTGTGTATACTGGATCAACTGATGAAGAAAAAAAATCCTCGCAGTCTAAACAGAAACTCCCAGTTTCTTTGAGCCGCCCTAGCAAACACGTTGTGATGTAGGTCCAATAAATTGTTTTGTTTAGCTAAGGCCAAGATGTCATATTGGTTAACAGAAGACAAGAGATCCGTCGAAAGAGATAGCAAAGTTAAAGAGAGAGAGAGAGATTGTAGAAGTTGGGTTTAAACGAATTGAATCACAAGGTTGAGACGACCCATCCGAAAATTCTAGTACCAGAAGCAGCTAGAATAAGAATAGGATTTTATTATATTACAACTATAAATAAAAGAGGAACAATGAAATGATTGAAGAAATGAAGTCGAGTCATAGGTATAATAGTTGATAGATTAGAGGTCAGTAGAAATATCATTAATGAAAGTAGAAATATAGAGATCAGTCAGATACTCAGAACACACTATGATAACTTAAGAATACGTCGCCCCAGCCATAATTGACGATTGAAAGAAGCAGCATAATAAGCAAGAGAAGAGGAGGAAACCCAAAGAGGGGAAGTTTGAAGCAGTGACCGCGTGCCATACTCGGCCCAATGCTTTTGAACTGGCAATAGCCACGCAAGCCCTCATTGTTCTAAGAGGGGAAAACCAACCATAATCGTTATATGGAAGTAACTCGCCCAGTGACTCTCGAGCGATAGAAGCCGTACTGGCGATACGGAAAGAATGCAATGATTTCCAATGATCAATAGATAGTGAAAGTTAGAAGGTTTCAAAGATCTAGATAGAAACAATGTGATAGCGTATAGGGCGATTCGAAAGGATCAGAGCGGCTCCTTTTTTCGATAAGTTCCAACACGAGGAGGAAATGCTAGTATTGAAAATAGAGAGAGGTAGTTGAGAAGCGGGCCGTGAATAGCACGTAAGCATCACTCCCAAAACTCGGGGAGAATGCCATCCGGCCACACCGTCTCTCCTAACGTTCATGGATTTCAGGGGCCCATGCACCCGATCAAATGTAATCACGCCTGTAGATAGGACCACTGAGAGGAGGAGGAAGAGGAAAGTCAGAAATCGTCCAGGGTTGAATTAGAGGAAAATAAGAGGCCGGGTATGCGCCTCTTCAAATTGGGAGAATTAGCAACCGAACATCAAATCAATAAGAGGAGCGAAAGGTGATTTACGAAGTTGTTAGAGATATTTTGGGCAAGAAGCGCAGAAAGATTTGTCAGTAGAACCAAGGAAATATTGGGCATTTTTTTACAGTTTCATTGACTACTTAATTAACTCACAAGATTTCGTCATAACCTATATCAATCATTTCCGCCAACAGTTTATCTACTATATGCATAATGGTTTTATTTTTAAATCAATTAATTTTGTTAATAGGAGGTCAGCTCTAAATTTATTTAAAAAATAGTGGAAAACAACAACAAAAGAAGGTCAAAAGATTATTAGATCAAGAAGAATTAGCACAAGTAGAATAAATGAGAAGATATATGGTAATAGAGAAAAACAAAAGGGAAGAGAAGATAGAGGAAAAAATGTTTTAAAATAATAAATTAAATGCTTAAATGTTGTCATCGGTTTTTTTCTACCTAAGAAAATAGTTACACCCATTGCATGTTGAACTTCTGAAAAAGGAAAAGTTTTTAAATAGAGGAACCTTCAAATTAGACACCAATTAAATAGTTATGATTAGAGTTCTTTGAAATTAGTTTTATATATCAATCAGTTGATCAAATACGTTGTTATATTACACATTTGGTTTATTTAGGGTTAAGGTTTCTCCTAAACCTCTTTTTTTTTAAAGTATAAATTCATAAAAATGATTAAACAAACGGCTTATAGTCAAAGTAAAATTTTAATTTCTAATATGTACAAGTCTTAGCCAGGAACTTTAAGCGGAAAGTTACTTTAACAAATTGGGAATTAATTAATTTTAATAAACATAAATATTAATCAAACATTTCTCAACATGAACATTTAAGGAAAACTGCATTACTAGCTTCGTGTCAATACATTCTAATTTTAACATTTTCAATATTCAGACTTTAACCTATTTGAGATGTGACAAAAAATCTCATTTTCTCTCTACCTCACAAATTCAACCATAAAATTATAAACCCCAAGTCCCTAAGTAATCATTCTTAAAAAGCTACTCCTTACTATATTAAAAATGTTGTTCAAAATATCCATGGAATTCTGGTCCTAAATAAATAACCTGTCAACTCATTAATTTAACTTAATAACCTTTATTTCTATTTTTCTGATCTAACAAAAAAAAAAAAAAAAAAAAAAAAAAAGAAGTTCGCTTCGAAATTGGACGGAATGAGTGCACCTTTCCATCCCTATCTCTAAAATGGACTCACGAAAGGAACACCTTAGAGATTTTCCTATCTTCGATTCAACCAGTTAGTAATTGCATATTAACGTATCAGTAATCGCAAGACACAGTAGAAGCAACTATGTTTCAAGCTCGACTACCAAATACCCTGTTGCAACATGTACCACAAATAATCAATAAATTCATCATAAAAAATTACAAAATATATGTTACCAACATAGTAAAATTCATTTCATATACATAACGAGGTTATATCGAAATAAGAGCCAACTAAAAGAAATTAAATTTCTAAATCCATATTAAATAAATATTCAATATTCTCTCATAACTTATTCATTTAAAAACTATCAATTCAAGAAAACTATTAAAATATCTTATCATCATTAGTAAGTTCTCTGATAAACTTTCAAAAAATCTACCTTCATTTCTGATTTCTAATTCCATTTTTGATCAATAGTCAATAATTCTATGAAGTCAATTCAAGAAAAAGCTACTAAAATAACTTACATCAAGTACGTGTTCTAATAATCTTTCAAAAAAATTTTCCCATCATTTCCGATGGTAACACAATATCTCTGCATTCCTAATGTCTTTAAAATAGATTTACATCATATATTCGTTCAATCATTAACCTCAACTTAACTCTTTAAATTTTTTATTTATCATCAATTTTAGAATAGTTAGTCCATATATATATATTGTATCTTTAATTTAATTAAAAAAAACAAAAAAAGTTTGTTTTTCATGGCAAGTTGAGAGATGGAAAGAACTTTTTTTTGGGTGAATTACACACAAATGTTAATAAATCTTTAACTTTCAAGAAAAATCAATGTTTTTTGTACTAACATACGCCAATTTTGTGTAGTAATAAATTTATTTAGACACTTTTTTTCAAAATTTATATTCTAAATTTTTTTATACAATTACTTAAAAGTACTTTCAAAATTTTTCTGCATAGAGTTGATGGTGGACGATATAGAAGTGTGGTAGTAACACCACCTTACATTATACAAAAACATTTAATAGAAACGTCAGACTGTTTATGATTTTATATGTAAGGTTGGTACTAAATTGGAGGTAAATAAATCTTCGATTTTCTTAATGAATTTTTTTGTGATCTCATGTAAGGAAAAAATGAAATGTTTGGAAAAAAAAAAAACATTCGGAATAATTATTTCTTTCTTCAGACGGCAAAAAAAAATCTTTATCTTATATATATATATTATGCTTATGTCAAGAATCGGAGACACCATAGCGTAGGTGGCACGCGACGCTTTGGAGATAGGAAGGAGTAGACGGCCTCGAGAGAACTTATATCGACATGATAAGAATCCGCGTGTTGTGAGGCACCGTCATCACGCGGGAATTGACGGGAGCACACCGCGCTATAGTATATATATATATACAAAGTGCGTAGGATACAGAGCGTATCGCTAAATGATATTTATATATCTATCTATATATATATATATAGTATTTTATATATATATTTTATTTATATATATATATATATATTATATATAGTGCATATATATATATTATATATTATATATATATGTAATATATATATATATATATATATATATATTATATATATCAATTTTTTTGAATATAAATAAGTTGAAATTCAAAGCAGTGATATCGAGAGGAGATTAGCAACTGATCAACAAGATGCTTCATTTTCTTGGGAGGCGGATCGAACTAGTAGTAGATCCTACTGTTTTTTTCCCTAACAACTATGCTGTGGTCAATGGTTCGAGTCATGGCGTAAGTGATTTTTTCGCCTTTTATTGCAAATTTGTCGCAACAAGCATGTTGTGCCATTGTCGGCGTTGCTTGTCTTTTAGAGATAGAGATATAGACACCCTGTAAATGGAGCACCTCAGCGAGCTACGTGTAGCCCCAGCAGTGGTTCCAAACAGCATTCTGTGGGTTTAAATACGTACTAAGTTTTAAAGCAGTGATGTCTAGTTAGGAGGCTTGGAAACTGTTCCGAGATACCTCTTTTTTAGGAGAGGCGGATAGGACTATTGGTAGAGCCTCATGTTATTGTCTAACGGTGATGCTGGCGAGAGTGAAATTTTTCAGTCTTATTATTGCAAATTTGCCGCAACAAGCATGTTTTGACTATGTCAACGTTTCTTGACTTTAGGTTGGTTTGCTCCTGTAACCCAGGAGCACCCCAGCAGGTATTCTAAGCACCCTCTTGTCGATTTAAAAAAGTACCGCGTTTTAAAGTAGTGATATTAAAGCAGGAGGTTAGAGAACTGTTCCGAGTTGCATTCTTTTTTGAAGAAAGCGGATTGGACTAATTTTTATAGAGCCTACTATATATTGTCTAACGGGCAAACGCTGTTGTCGATGGTTCGAGTCCTGGCGCTTTGAAACTTTTCTTCCTCTTAGTATTAAAAATTTGTCGCAACATGCATGTTGTGCCAATGTCAGCATTGCTTGACTTTCGTATATATATTAATATAGTATATATGATATTATATATATATATATATTATATATATATATATATATAATATATTTTATATATATATATAATTATTATATGTATATATAAATATAATATATATATTAATATAATATATATATATATATATATTATAATTATATATATTATATATAATATTATACATATATTTATTATATATTTAATATAATATAATAGTATGTATATATATAATAATATATATATATGTATTAATACTATAATATATACTATATTA
Organism: Trachelipus rathkii; assembly: GCA_015478945.1. NCBI lineage: Eukaryota > Metazoa > Arthropoda > Malacostraca > Isopoda > Trachelipodidae > Trachelipus > Trachelipus rathkii. The sequence continues at coordinate 9,909 of JABUQX010021892.1, forward strand.
TATAATATATATATAGTATATATATATATATATATAATATATTACTTATATATATATATTATAAATTTATAATATATCTAATAATATATTGATACTATAATATATTATTTATCTATTATATATATATATATAAGTAATATAATATATGGTATATATATATATATTATATATTATATATATATAGTTATATTATATATATTATATATTATATATAGTGTATATATATATATATAGAATATATATATAATAATATATATAATATATATTAGTATATATATATGTATATATTGGATTATACCTTTATAAATAATATATATATTAATATTATTTTATATTATATAATATATGATATATATATATATATGATATTAACGGTATATAATTACAATATATATTATATATCTATATATATATATATATAGTATATATATACTATCTATATAATTTATATATATATATATATTATATAATATATAGTATATATATATATATAATCATTCTCACCAATAACAAAATTCGCAGAAAAATTTTTCTTGCTTTCAGCTTAATCTCGATTGAAATATTCTGGAAAAAACATCAACTGCTAAAGAAAAATCTCTAATAAATATATTTTTTTTACCCGAAGATATTTCGTATCAAGTGGTTTTTTTTTATGTTTAAATCAATTGGTTTTACTCGCGTTAACATGGTTTTAACCATGGTTTTAAACAGATGGTTAAACATAAACACACTATATATATATTTATATAAGTATATATATAATAGTATATTAAAATATATTATATTATATAGTATTTATTATAAATATATATAGCATCATAATATTATACGTTATATTATATATAATACTATATATATATCTAATATATATATATGCATTATATATATATTACAAATATACTATTTATTATATATATAGTATATATAATATATAATATTTTATATATATATCTATATTTATATTATTATTAGTATATATATTATTTACTCTCTATATTATATTATATTGTATTATATATTATATATATATATATAAATATATAATAGTATATATATATACTATATCTATATAAGTATATAGTATATATTAATATATATCATATAAATACTCATAATATATATTATATATATATATAATATATACTTTCTATATATATATATGAGTAATTATATATATATTTATAATATATATATATAATACTATCGTATATATATATATATATATATATTATATATATATAATATTATAATATATATTTATAAATATATACTATTATAATATATATATATATATAGTTATATATATATATATATATATATATATTTATATAATATTATATTTATATTATAGTCTTAGGACACGATCGCATGAGGCTACATTCCGATAAGGAATGATATCCGTGGGAAACGAAGGAGCCTGGCAGTGTGAATGACTATAGTAATGTGGTATCGATAGTGTGCCGCTCAGTGTACGATGAATTCGTCTGCGATAGATATAGCAGGTGATAGAGAGTACACGTGAGTTAACGTGATAGGGAGGCATCGGAGTGTGTGCAGGATAATATAACTAAAGATCACGGTGAATGCTGATATATTATATAATATATATTATATATATATGATATATATATTTAATATATATATATATATATTATATATATATATTTATATATTTATATATTATATTTAATATATATTATATAATATATATATTATTAAATATATATTATATATTTACATATATACTATATATATATATATTATATATATATTATTATATATATAATTATATATATTATATATTTATATATTTATACATATATATAATATATATTATATAATATATATATATATATATATATATATATTATATATTTATATATATTATTATATATATATATATATATCTATTATTTATATATATAATATATTTTTTATATTTATATTTATATATAATATATATATATATACGTATATATATATATATATATATATATATACTATATATAATATAATATCATATAATATATATATATATTTATATATATATATATATATATATATAAATATAATATATATATTATATAGATATATATATCACTCTGAGATAGGATATCGATAGTAATGAAGGGCCCCCTGAGATAAATTCTAGTAATAGACGACGCGCTCTGTGGAGAGCTCAGCAGTCGGATAATCAGTGATGCGTCGAATAGATATATATATATATAATAATTATATATTATAATTATATATTAATATCAGTGTGATATATATTATATATATATATATATATATTATAATATTATATATAATAATATATATATATATTCTAATATATATATATATATATATTATATATACTAATTAATTATATATAATATTATATAATATATATTCTAATATATATATATAGTATATATATTATTGTAAGTTATGATATATAGTATATCTATTATAAAACCTATATCATAATAGTACTGACCTTAATAAATATATATTATATATATATATTATATCTAGTTATATATATATATTATGTATTATATATATATTATATATATTATTTATATATTATATTATTATATAGATATTATGTGCTAGAGTGAAAGGAGTGTAGAGATAGCCGTATATATATATATATATATATTATATACTATATATATAAGTGTAAATATATATATACTTATATATTATATATATATATATATATATATATGTATTAATATATATTTATATTTAATATATATATATAGCGACGACATAAGGCAGGACTCGATAATGGTGGTGAATTATACTCGATGAATCATAGGCGTGACGTATTACATCATAATATATAAGGTTAGTAGATTCGTGTAGTCATTATCTAATATATATATATATTATATATTATATTATATATTATATTATATTTATATATATAATATCTATTATATAGTTATATATATATATATATATATTATATATACTATATTATTATATATATATATATATATTATATTTATATATACTATTTATATATATAAATTATATATATATATATATATATTTAGTATACTATATATATATTATATCATATATATTATTACTATTTTATGTGTATATTGTTTTCTAATATATTTATAAGTGCAATATATATATATATATATATATATATATGTATATATATATATAGTTATATATATATGCATAGGAGCGATATACAATATGGTGTATGTGTGAGGTGCTACGAACTATACTGGCTCTCTGACCACAGCGATACCTATAGCTGAGTGTATAATATATATATATATTATATATAATTTATTATATTATATATGTATTATATTATATATTTGTATATATATATATATATATTTATATTATATATATATTATATATATATATATATATATATATATATATATATATCTATATATATATTATATATATATATATATATATGTTATACTATATATATATATGTATATATATATATATATAATATATAATATTAATATATAATATATATATATTATTATTATATATATATATATATGATATATATATATATATTAATATAATATATATTATATATATATAATCTACTAGCCTCCATGCGTGATAACCGACTCCACAACCCTGATACGAATATATATATATATTTGTTATATATTATATAAGGTATATTATATATTATATTATATATTATATATATATATATAATTTTATATATATATTTATATATATATATAATATATTATAATATATATATAATAATATCTTATTATTATTAATTATATATTAATATAATATATATTATATATATATATATATATATATATATATATATTTATTATATTTATATATATTATATATAATATATTATATATATATTTTATCTTATTTTATATATATAGTATATATTTATTTATATATATCTAATATTATATATATATTATATATATATATTATTAAGTAATATAATATACTATAATATATATATAATATATATATACTATATATATATACTATATATTATATAATTATTATATACTATATATTTTATATATATATATATCGAGCATCTACGGTCGTTCTCTGATTCTATACTATATATGATATATAATATATATATATATATATATATATTATATATATATTACTATATATTACTATATATTACTATATATTTGAAGAAATGTGTGTGGTTAATAACATACAATATATATATATCTTAGCTCTTTTTATAAAAAACTATAATACTATATATTTTATACTAGTATATCATTGTATTATATATATATATAATCATAGCTATATATATATATATATATGTATATAAATATATATACATATTATAAATATAAATATATTTTATATATATATATATATATAATATAATATATATACTCAGTATTTATAATAGGTATTATATATATAATTATAATTTAAAATTTAAAAAATTTAAAATAAATAATTATATATTATATATATACTATATATATATATATTATAATATTATTGATATATATATATATTTATATATATATATATATTATATATATATATATATATATATATATATATATAATATATATATATATATATATTATATATAATAAATATATTATATATTATATTATATATATATACTATAATATATATATATACTATATATATATTGATATATATATTATTATAATATTATATATATAGTATATATATATAATATATAATATATATACTATATATTATATATAGTTATATCTATATATATCTAATATATATACATATATATATGCTCATTCGTGATCGTAGATACTCATATAAGTCTACCGCATGCGTAAGTGTGGATTATATATATATATATAATATATATATATATATTATATATATATATTATATATAGGGTATATTATCTAGAATATATATATACTATATATACTGTATTCCTATATTATATATATATTATTATTATATATTATACTATATATAATATATATTATAATATATAATATATAATATATATAAATATTTATATATAATATAATATATATATAATATTATATATATATTATATATATATAAAAAATATATATATATATATATATAT